>JAGDQP010021919.1:13158-31128 GCA_022664845.1 Lepisma saccharinum | reverse complement strand
TTCAGCTGTCATTTTGAATCAAAGATGGTGAATTTTTTAAAACGTTGTTATGTTTAAACTACTCTTGATAATACATCATTATGCCAAATTTCGTATCTCTGGCTCAAGCAGTTGGAAAATGGATTGATGACGCCCGCCATTTTGGATCCAAAATGGCGTCTTTAGAGATATTTTGTAATATTTTCATAATCTACTAATAATGTTGTACTGTCAAACTAAATTTCATTATTCTAGCGGCAGCCGTTTAGGCTGTGTATTCTTTAAAATTTTAGTGTTGGCGGCCATTTTGAATCCAAAATGGCGACTTTTTCAAATTTTTAAAAAGTTTTCTTAATTTGCTATCAATGATGTAGTTTCATACCAAATTTCACTGTTCTATCTTTAGTCGTTTAGGCTGTGTATTCTTTGAAATTTTAGGTTTGGCGGCCATTTTGAATCCAAGATGGCGACCTTTTCAAAATGTCGGAATTTTTCCTTTATCTACTTATCATCCTCTACCTTCATACCAAATTTCATGTTTCTAGCTTACTCCGAACACCCTAAACAATATGATGAGTGAGTCAGTGAGTGAGTGAGTGAGTGAGTGAGTGAGTGTCAGTTAGCCTAAAATGTGCAATTTCAGGGGTCCACAACTAGAACATAGTTTGAGATACGAATATGAAATTTTGCACAACATGAAGGAAGGAATATGAAGGAAGCACAACACTCTTAACTACTTCAATTCGCGTTAGCTAAATTTATGTTGTTGTTTTTTTTAATCAGAGCACATTATTTCATGTAGAGTAGGGCAGTTCGTGCAGTGTCGGATCCAGATGGGGACGGGGTCCCTCAAGGTAAATACTATTTTAATAGCATTATTTCAACAATTGTCTCAGAAAAAAGCTTCGATTTGTTTCCGGACTAATCTACGTTATGAAGAAATATTCATTTTGGGGGATACAGGTGTCATATTCAATTATGAAACTTAGCAATACGGGAAGAAATGTGATTAATTTATATCTAAAAAAATTCACTTAGCGCAAAGAAAAAGAACATCGAAAATGTGTCTGGTCTATTACACCTGTGCCCCCTTCTCAAGAAATTCCTGGATCCACCACTGAGTTCGAGTGTAACTCACTCGCCTGTCAAACAGAAGGTTGCGGGATCAAGTACTGTCCCCCGTTTTTCTGATTGAGGCTTTCCTCTTAGTTTCACCATATAACTAGACACAGTGGTTGTTAACCTTTTTGGTTTAGCGGCACATCTCAAACTCTGATCCAAGAATTCTCAACAGTGTTCTCATGCCAGATCAGTAAACTCTTGATTACTCTTTCGAATCGCAGCATATTAGTGTGCCGGAACACACCGCTTGATAGCAGGGATTCCGTCAGGGTGTGTAAGTGGAGTTTTGCGGTGAGTGAATATCTATTGATTTTTTAACGTAAAAAAAAAGTAGTTAGGTAGTAAGTTCGAGAATTTGAAGGGTGGCACCCCCTCACAGCGAAGGGCGGGCAGAACTACTGGTTGAGGGGCGTTCCTGGGCAAGGTGAACCAATGGTGGTTTAGCATTTCCTTCAATCTTATGAACATAACGTCTGAAGGACAGAACCTACAGATTAACGTGAACACCGAACCACTTCCCTATCAGCAAAATTCGTTGGGCGAAAGTTGGCCCAACCGCGAAATAGTTGGGATACTGTTGGCCCTACCCCGGCCCGACGAAGATTGCTGATAGGGTTGAGTCCTCACCGGGGGCCCCTTGATCACAAGGCACCAGCTAGCGTTACCACTCATCCACAAGGAATACAGCTTGTTAAAATGGTTAGATCTATTTTCCCTGCCTTCTTACAGACAGTGAAATAGGTGAGACATTCCTTACGGAGCAAAAAAAAAAATCCGTAACAGATTATTTACAAACGTAAAAATGTCTTCACATGTTTAATTCAGTGTACAATAGCTGTTAATGACTGGGGCAGGAAGCGGGAGAAGAATAAAAAACATTAAGATGAAAAAAAAAAGTGAGAGTTGTATATTCCAACTTCAGGATAATTCTATCATATATTTACCTCCTTAAAACAAGTGAGTCCGACAGTCATTGAGCAGGATTTGTCGTACGACATTTACAACAACATCATCCGCGTGTGTAACAGATACTTTTGATAATAATACCATCATTTCCCTCCTCCCCTTTCGCTCTGATCAGGAAAAAAAAAAGCAACGCACCTGTGTTTTCTTGTGTCACATACAATGTTACAAAACTCGTTTATTTTCAGTGTAGCCAGATCGTCTTCTTCAGACGTTTCCAAGGTTACTGGAATGTTAACATTCAAGTGGAGAAGGTAAGGCCATGAATAGTTGTTTAAGAAGACTCTTAAAACATCAAGTATTATGATATATGTAATTGTGACGGACCATTTAACCATAAAATTCACAAACGAATATGACAACCTGTTAAGAAATTATCTGACACTATAAATATAACTTGCTAAAGATATTACGTCATAAATAACCTTTTTATTTACTTTTATTTTCAAATTTTATTCCACTATTTTTCTTTCTAGTCATTAAAAATGACTACAATAATAAAAAAAAAACTGATAGAAATGTTAGCTTCGAAATTAAAAGGTATAAATATGACGAATACGAGGGATGATCGAAATTTTGGAAAAACTTTTTTTCAACGCTCTCTCTCGGAGAAAGAAGAAATGAAGCTTTAGATTTCCAGAGTATATAGTTCTCCTTGCAAAGAATAAAGCACCGCTTAAATGAATATAAAATAAATCGAAGGGAATTATAAAAGGCCAAAGACGCACACAACAGCAGAATTGGAAAAGGGAAAGTTGAACAGGACTTGAACTGGCTTCAAATAACTAGGCAGTATTGGAAGTGAATAAACATTGGACATACTCGAAACGCGGACATGAAGAAGAACGGAGAACATCACTGGATACAGAAGATAAGTAAGATGCTAGGTTGGTAACCAGCATAGCCTACATCATCAGCCATGTAGCAGAGTGTTATTAGCTAGAAATAGAACAACAGTCTCGCTATCGGAATATGTAAACTGGACGAAAAAAACCCTTGTGAGTGTAGAAAAACAAGGGAGACGTTTTGTTTAAAAGTTTAGCTAACCTAATTTAACTTTTTAAAGGTTAACCCTAACCTAACCTTACCATTTAAAGTTTAACCTAACCTAACCTTACTTTGCAAAGGTTTAACCTAACGTAACCCGACTTTTTTAGGGTTTAACCTAACCTATGTTTATTAAGTTTTAACCTAACTTTTTAAGGTTCAACCTAATCTAAAAACGTCAAGTTTTAACATAACCTAAACATTCTAAGGTTAAACCTAACTTTTTGAATGTTTAACCTAACCTAACTTAACCTAACCTACATTTATTAAGGTTTAACCTAACAACATAATACTTATAACGTTTAACCAGACCTAACTTTTTAAGGTTTAACTTAACCTAAGCTAACTTGTTAACATTTAACCTAACCTAACTAAAAAAATGCAAGAAAGCATATATTAATAATAAATATGAGTATATAGAAATGTTCCTTGAAAGAAAAAAACGAAAAAAAATCACCTTGCGGGAGTAGAACACTGAGCAAACCGTCGTTCTATCCACTGAAACACGCTGTCAACTTGCAAACAGAGATTTGGAAGTTTTATTTACCCGGCACGTATACCAGTGGTCGCACTTGGATGGTGAGACCTCGCTTCATATGCCGACTCTCTAATTAGAGATAATGCCTGCTATATCCATATAGTTATCTCATTATAAGTCTCCAGGTAATGCAGAAAAAGAGCATACTGGAATGTCCTTCGATTTTTTCAAGGCGATGAGTTTAGAGAAAGAACTCAATATCATGAACAGGTGGTCATTTAGTTTATATCCTTGAATGCTCGGCACCGCACGAAACACTAAACACTTCTCGGTCGTATAAGTGCCAGGCGTTCTACTGCATACCGGAATCATCATAAATACAGGGTGATTCAAAAGTCCCAGTAATTTCAGGTGTTTTACGATGTCGGAGTTATTGGTACGGGAAAGGCACTGCTAGATATATACATCATGTAACAATGTACTGTAAAGGTTCAGGGAAGATAATTCCAACACTATGACAGGTAGGTCAAGTCTAATACGTGGAATGTTTTTCAGGGAACATTCTCGTGTTGGGTGATATATCACACGACCCACTTGCCATTTGAAAAAAACCACTCAATCCAATACGGCGAATTTCAAGATGGCGACCACGTTGATCATGTACTCTAAAATGTATCCCCTACCCAGATTTCCACATTTGTATAATACGATTCTTCATTATCGTGTCAGTTCGTGAACTACCAGGCTGTACAAGGACTTTCGAGTCACCCAGTATTTATATATTGCTTTGTGGTTGAAAATATCTATTAAAAAATAGGTATTATTTTTTTTAAATACAGGGTCATTGTAAATGATCTTCCCGATTACAAAGTTTAATAATTGATTTACAATGACATGCAACTTACGTTAAATCAAAGAAAAACTCAAAAAGTTTTAGTGGCTGACAACTGTGATGTTTAGTTACGCATTTCGCCGCTAGGGCGGCAATAAATCAAGATGGCCGGAAACGAAAACAAGATAGCATCTTGTGTTCTCGAATTTCTTTAACATTTCTATAACTCTTGAAACAGTCTGTAGTTAGTCTTCAAGGAAGTTTAGGATGAAGTTCGGGTTAGATCCACCAAGCAGGCACTCAATACGGAAGTGGTACAGATAATTTAAAGAAAGTGGATGTATCTGCAAAAGGAAATCAAAATTCGAAAACATAAAATGCTTCCTGTCTTCGTTTTCAGCCATCTTGATTTACTGTCGCTCTAGCGGCGGAATGCGTAACTAAATATCATAGTTGCCAACCACGGAAACTTTTTGAGTTCTTGTTTCATTTAACGTAAGTTGCACGTCATTGTAAGTAAATAAAGTGAGTTATTGAACTTTGAAATCGGGAAGGTCATTTACAATAGCCCTGTATAATTGAAGATCTGAATGTTCATATATGAAAAAATAAATCTAATTACCCATCACGAAGCTTTATTGCAATATATTTTCCCGGTTAAAATTATTTTACAATTTTTAAGAACCATATATGGTTCTAGTTCCATATCGGGGTGCCAGCTTAACCTTACCAAACCTAAGCTAATCTAACCAAGAAAATTTGCAAAGAAAATAATGAAAAAAGTGTTTAAAAATTTTATAAATTTATATTGGCCCCCGATACGAATTTTATTCCCATATATAACAGTCTGAAAAAAAGTATATGTTCCTAGAACTAGAGTTAAAATATATTTGAATATTAGTAGGCCTAAATAAGTTTCGATTTTGCTCACACGTGTTAAAGATCAATCGATATGTCGAATTTGAAAATACTTGATACGTTTGAAATTCAAATACTGTATCATTAAAAAAAAAATCTAACATCGATATATCACTTAATATCAAAATATTTTGTTCTGAATATTGAAAATGTCGAAATATCTTTGATATAGTAAACCACGTTTGAAGAGTGCTACTTTCCATAAAAAGTAACATCGGAGGAGTCATTAAACTCCAGCCTTCAACCACAGTTGTATGACCAGTCTATCTTAACTTACATTCCCAAGACTGAACATGTAAGCTCTGATATCGAAGTTGAATAGGTAATATTTACTACTAAGACAATTAACTAATTAAAATCAAGAACTTCATACTAGAATGATAGACGTAACTCTTCTATGTTAGTATATCTCTTCACTACCTTTAACAGGCGTTCAATACACTTAAATTGACTAGCCTGGCTTCGTCTTATTTAGATCTCACTTAAACTTCTTAACCAGCGCTACTACTACTTAAAATCCGTAATTTATATAAAGAACCTCCGGACCGGTTCTGTTCTGTTCTGTTCTATTATCTAGCGCGGAAATGGCATTAATTAAGCCCATCCATTGCACATTCGTTTTAAAATTGCTGTTTTAGAATAATATTATAATAAATTACAGTTTAACAGTCAATCTGTCTCAATAATTGATGTTTTAAAGTCAGTTATTTATAAGTTGCTATGGTTACAGTCCGCCATAGGCGTCAGTTTACTCTTAAACTCTAGTCACAGTCACTTTTAGATGTATGTTCACTGTTAATTTTGAATTTCACCTTAAAGAACTATTGTATGAAACATTGAATCACTATATATCATACCTTGATAAATTTTCTTGGAGTGAAGTCCGAAAACACTATAAAATTATGCAAATTAATCACTAGAAATTTCAGCGGCTTCCTTCTATTAAGCCACCATCTTGCCGAACCCCTCGTATTCGTATTTTGTAATCTAGCACGAAAATGGCTAATTATTCTCATCCATTGCCCGTTCGTTTTATTAATTGCTGTTTTATAATAATATTTGTAATATAATACAGTTTTGCAGTTTAACAGTCTTAATAACTGATGTTTATTTATTGGTTGCTATGGTTTCTGTCCGCCATAGCTGTCAGTCACTCTACTCGCATTTGATGTTGTTATCACAGTTAATTTTGAATTTTCATGATGCAAAACTATTGTATAAAACACTGCAACACTTTATAACACTACTGAGTAAATTTTCTTGAAGAAAAGGTCGAATAAACTTTGGAATATTATTTGGAGACCACATTGAACTGCATGTCGCATCCTTAATACATCAAGGGAGGCAATGGAGAACCACAATCGGTTCACCATGACGAGGAAATCCATCAGATGCCGATCACTATGACTGATGCTAAAGTTTAAAGACTGGTGAAAGAGAAGGAAAAGATTGATTTTATGGACCTACCGCTTTCGATCGAATCCTAATTATACTTCCTATGATGTAACTAGTATTACTATACAAGAAATAAGTTTTTTTAAGTGACTATCTGTGTCAAAATTATAAATTCCGCCATTTTTTGCTAATATTTTCCTGTAAATTACAAAATGGTGGCAATTGATCAATTTGCTTCCTTTTCTTTTTATTCGCCTTATTTGTTGTTTCGTCACATCCTTGGTATTCGGTTTTCCTTCTGCATATTTTTCTCAATTCGTTAGTGTGACTGTAGACTCAAGGAGATGAATATCTTTGACAACATTCACCTTTGTAGTCGACAAGTGGACCATTAGCTACAGGTAAAATACGGCCATGTCAGACAGGAACGTTCAACCAGGACGAGACGCTAGGTGGCAGCAGGGGTAAGGGAAGAAAGATTCTTTGTTGTATAGGCCTAACGAGCGGCAGACAGAGAGAAGGGTGACACCTAGTGAGGGTGAGAGAAAACAAAAGATAACTGTAGAATTAGGACTCGCACAACAATGATGCATCGCGTAGTTCTCCAGCAACTATCTGAAACATCTGCGGTTTATCCCAAAAAGCGATGGACGCCCTACAGCGAGAACATACAAGCTCAGGATAGAGCGGTTAAAAGCTGCCAGTGGACAACATTCTCACAGGGCTTCTCAAAGATTTCACAGGCCTAAATAACAGGGTTGGCAGTACTACTTATAATGTCATGGTAACTCATAATTTAAAAGTAATTTACATGTTCTTATCATCTCGACCTCTCGTGTGACTATTGGTGCCCTCTATAACTTCTGCAACGTTACTGCAATTTATTATAAATAACTAATAATGATGACAATGCTTTGGTTTCTGCTCGGGGGCTGGTTTAGGCTCCAAAGGTCTCCTGTGGTCCCTGACCAAGATGAACCAGTGGTGATTTGATATTGCCTTGGATCGCATGAAGAAGATGTTGTAAGGACGGGACCTACGCACATAGCACAGGATTTCTAGGAATATAATTTGATGATGGTGAGTGTTCTGCCTGAACGCAGGTACTGACTCGAAGGTCACTGGAGATGGTGGTTTGACATAGCCTTTAATCGTTTCTGGTAATATTAAAAGATAATAATCTAAGTTTAAATTTCTGCAATATTCTGAAAATATCACACGAACACAAGGATTACAATATCCTTGGGATATCTTGAGGCATAATCAACGCATATAACAATAATACCCGGAGATATTGTATTGATATATATCCCCATCTAGCATGTCGCTATGAATATATCTGTGCCGTAACATACAGCTTAAAGTTCATTCTAAACCATTACATTTTAATATGTCCCCTACCTGGAATCGAACCCGGAAACCTTTGAATTCAAGACCTTAAACCCAACTACTCATCCACTAGGGATAAATATACATTTTTCTATGCTAATTTATTTCTTACCCCATGAGGAAAACTCGGCGGGCCTCCGGTGGCCCGCCATCATGGTTGGTGGGCCACCGGCGGCCCCCCGACTTTTCCTCATGGGGTAGGTTTAAACTGTTTCACTCTTTTTGTCCTTAATGTACTGCTAGAAAACCCCATCCGCTTTGCATTTTAAAAACGTACTATCAACTAGTGCTCTCAACGGGTCGGATCGGGTGTTGAGGTTCAATCTAATCCGATTCGTGACCCGAAAAATTCAACCCAACTCGTGATCCGAGAGAATCTGACCCGACCCGAGTCGTAACTAACTAGTTTAGATCCGACTCGTTGCCAGAGTAAGTCTGACCCGGCCTGACCGAACCTGAATGACTCAACCCGAACTCCGAGTGAATCTGACCCGCTGCTCTGAACCCATGACCCGACCCGTTTGCGAGCAGTACTATGAACACCTCGCTATCCATCCCTCGCTACAATTATTATTTAAATTCTTTACTGCATAAGTTTTGTTCAGTAGCACAGAAAAGTTGGTTAACATTCAGAACGAAAACAATTAGTGGCTCCACCGAGCCGCCGTAGCTCAGTGGTCATAGCCTTCGTGAGGTCGTGGGTTCGATCCCAGCGACCTACCATCCTGACTAAGGTTTTTCCAGGGGAGTTTCCTCAATCACACCAGGCAAATGCCGAGATGGCAATGTCAACATAGGCACTGACCGACACCTTCCAGCATCCTTTCTTCTCCTCTATCCCGGCCTGAGCCTTAAATGCCTAAAGACAATAAATAGAATTCAAACAGTGGCTTCCTCTGGAAACAAAAAAAATCACTAAAAATTAAACAAGACTGAATACAAATCATGTATGATATGGCAACCCTAAAAACAGAAGGGGAAGGAGGGATATCATCATCGCACCTGGCTGAGAGAGAGGGAAAATAAAAATCAAGCAACTTGGTTTTCTGTCTCAATTCCTTTAACGATCAGAGAAAGATAAGCGAGAAACTCTGGAAGAAAATCTCTCGGCTCCACCCACATGTAAGACACACATCATCATGAGAACATCAACCATGTGAAGCAGCCATCTTACAGGACTTTTTTTTTTGTAAGTTTGTCATTTCAATTCTAAGGACCGTAACTTTGAAGCTCCCTGCAGTGTGATGTTTGTCATAACACAACGATGGAAGACTTTTTAAGCTTACAAAATTAACGTTGACTGAAATAAGTACAACGAGCAGCAACAGTATTATATACATACATTATATATGCATATAAACATACATCATACATGTATATATTCATATATCATAATGTTAGGTCGATGTACTATAGTAGAGACCTGGGCAAAAATTATTAATACTCCCGCTGATAGTTCTTTAGTCTTATGGATGGTAAATACTAAACCACATTGAATTGGAGATGTGTATAAATATGTAACCTCAGAATTCCCTCTGGGGCAAGATATTCAATAACTTAACTCAGGATGTAATCAGATTTAACCTTAGTCACCTTTCTTGTCATGCCTAAACAGACGTGTAATTTAATAATAATAATACAAAAAGAAAAGACTACAGACTAGCGTTACTACGCGCTACCTTTCGTTCCACCAGTTCAAATCTATCCTTTGGTATCAGTGTTGGCAGATTCCCGTCGTAATATTTCCCTCAAAATACAGACAAAATTTCCCGATTTTTATAAAAAAAAATCCCGCTTACTTAGTTTACTTTCAAACTTACTGAAAATTCAAACTTAGAAAGTATAAGAAAGATTCAACAAAATTTCCCGGTCTTTTTTCACCTTTTACCCTTCACGTGGTGTAGATTTTCCGGTTCTTAAAAAGAAATTTCTCTCCACCTGACAACACTGTTTAGTATAGAGGGATTTTTTGTCATTTTCCCTTCTCTTTTTTTATTTTTATTTCCCTTGTTAGTTCTTGCTGTGGCGTATAGATGTCTCTCTCTTGTGAAAGTTAATATCACAAGTTAAAATGTCGTATTAATCACCTGCGGTGGCAAAGGGGACCAAAAACAAAAGCCAAACAACAATTAAGGGATATTTTCAACTTGAAAAAAAGAAGCCTAATAAATTGAAAGATATAAAATATAATGTTTACCCATTGTTACGTCTTTTTTTTCCCTTTCTCATCATCCTGAGCTTGCCACAAAGGTTCAGAAATATAATTAATTATCCTTGTCATACGAAATGACTACGCATAAACAGGATTTTTTAAAAACATTCTCATGGTTACCTTATTCGGTGCTTGAATACCATTTCCCTCTCCCAATAGATGTTTTGATTTTTTACTTTTAATTTTTGTAGGTGACTCTAGTGTCTGTTTAACCTTTCCCAAACCTCGTTTGCTTACCTTTGTCCAGGAAGATATATAATTAACTGAGGATAGGCGCGTAAAGAAATGAAGTTGTCAATATTTTTTTTTTTTATCTTCCAACGTTGTCCATTATATTCAAGTGCCAATCAAAATTTAGATTACTTTATATAGGGTGACCAACGAAAGATACAAAGACGTGTTGAGTGATTGAAAATTCTAACATGTATTCGTAATGTTATCAGAGATAACCTGTGAGCTCTAATTTAAAAAAAACAAAAGCTGGACTGCTTGATAGTAAGTTTGTATTTGAAATCAGTTACGATTAATCTCTTTTGTTTATACTTGCAGTTTAAACTAAAGGAGACTAAATTTTCAGTTCTTATTTGTTTTTTTAATTATTACTTGTTCTTGCTGTTTCGTCTTACAAATAAGGTGATTATTAATATATTTTTGTTTCTAGGGTATTAGTCCAGCTTCCACGTCAGTCAGCGATGCCAACTTCAGGAGTCAGGTGTGACGTTGCTGTCTGACGCTGTGAGATTGAAGTGCATAGCTTACATTTAATCTGGTATGTTACCCGAGAGGCATGGATAAATAGACGCCAGAAGAACCTACAGTTTCCAAGGTGATTGCTAATATGCGTAGTTCAGTACGACATAAGGGTTTCTGCCAGACCCACCCAATGGGGATGTCACCTTCAAATTCTCGAGCACGCTCCCGAGCTGAATTTTTTACAATTAAAATCGATAGAAAACTTGCAAATCTTCATGTAAACTCTGCAAATCTCCATGAATATTTTGCAAAATTCCACGTAAGCCTTGCAAAACTCCATGTATATCTTGCAAATCTGTAAGTTCTGCAAAATTCCATGTATATCTTGCAAAATTCCATGTTAACCTTGCAAAACTCCATGTATATCTTGCAAAACTCCATGTAAACCTTGCAAAACTTCATGTAAACCTTGCAAAACTCCATGTATATTTTGCAAAACTCCATGTAAACCTTTTAAAACTCCATGTATATTTTGCAAAATTCCATGTAAATCTTGCAAAACTTCATGTATATCTTGCAAAAGTCCATGTAAACCTTGCAAACTTTCAGGTTAATCTTGCAAAACTCCATGTAAACCCTGAATAATCTCTCAATTTTGACTTTAACCCTCGAAACTGAAAATCTTACAAGAATCCCTGTAGTACATACGTGACTCACGAATCAAAGCATAAATAAAATAGTCCACACAGCGACAACAAATCATGAAAATGTGAGCTAGAGCGGATATTAATTTCGTCAACTTTGGGTTAAACCGGAAATGGACAAGTAAGTTTGTACCCCCAAAGTAAATAACGGCACCACTAAATCAGGTAAATGTAAGTACCATCAGTCACAATCCTTTCGGCGCTGAGAACTTCCCGAGTTCTACTAATGGTGTTTCGTGAAATGTGTGCTTCACCTTAATCTTATTGAAAATAATCGTAAATTAATTCGTTATCAGAGACTTGGGCACCAAAAATGAAATGAAAAGTTGATGGGTTGTAAGGATTCAAAATAATTCTTTTGTGGAGCAAAATAGTAATGACCTGAGACTGCATATCATACAGCCAATGGTATTTCACGGAACCGATTTTTTTGGTAGCTGCAAATTGAATAATCAATTAAAGGAAAACCAGGCTTCATAAATGATGGAAATCTCATTTCATTCCACTGCATGAAAGACAACTTGTTTTGTCAAACTTCAATCAAGCTTGTTATATACATATACAAGCAAAAATCGAGTGAAAAGGAAGAATATTGTTAATAGTTTCCTTGCTAAATGTCAGAGGAAATTATTATCATTAGAAACGAACATTTCATTGGCACAAATGCTTTTACTACGAAGTTTGATACTTTGTTATTCGTGCACTTACGTGTATATGCGTTTAGATGTTGAGGGAGTGGCTACGTAACCAAAAAACGTGTATCACTTTCTTAATTATCATGTATGCAATCACCTGGAAGACATGATATGACATTCGAGACGCCAAGAGTGACACTTATGAGGAGAGTGCAGCACTTGTCGTTAGGCAGTTAGCCATGACAAATCTGTTTAGTTTTAAGAAACAGTCATTTACTTAACCTCACATGCTTCAAGTGTCCAATGTATCACTTCTTCCTGGTGTTACTGTATACACATGAATAATAAAATAGATATATTTGTATTTGGTGAACGACTAAATGAGTGATCACTGATTGAGAAGGAGAAAGGGTGTGAAGTTATTTAATCTGACTATTGGTCCACGGTCATTTCAACATCAATGTTGTTGCTATTAAACAGAGAATGTTTTTTCAAGGCATGCGAGTGGGCGGAATACTAGACTGAGGTGTGTTCAGTTTGTTTTATTTATTTTAATTTAAATCAATAGTTTTTACTTAGCCTACTGGTTTATGCTCTCACTTTCAGTACGAGTGTGTCCTGGGTTCGATCACGGTAGGGAGCAAATTTTGGTGACCCAGTATAGAGATGCCAATTAACAAGTAGCGAACCCAATCTCGAAAGTTAGATGAAAGCTGTCAAGCGGAGTCGTTGCGCTTACACTAAATGTCCAATTGCTAAGCCACATATGGTTGTGTTGTACACCTGCTTGAACGTTATTATAACCTAATCCAGTCGCAAGCATCACGTATGATATTCCCTGGCGATCACATCTTTTGGGGAAAGAAATGAGGAAGGTAGTGTTCACGGATTGTATTCCAGGTACCATGCTGGAATTTGCCTGTGGAACTAAGGAAAACCCTTGGAAAAGTTCTACTGGAATGTCTGCCGAGAAATGGATGTTCACGTGCGCTGAGTATATGGTGCCAAAATGTTGATCATGAGCTGAAACTATTGCCCCCGTTAGCACACACGTTGCAAGCAACGTTGACTATCCAATTCTTGAGCGCTAAAGTTGTATCAATGATTAAATGATAACGTTAAATTAACGGTTGAAGAGGCGAACATTCAACGGTGTTACTAACGGAAATAACGTTTCTCTCTGTTGTTACTGGGGTATTAACCAGCGAACTCATCTCTGAACTACGGTGCAAAGATGTTGAACCTCAGCTGAAACTATTGGCTTGGTGCGAATGAAATGTCCACCCCAGGTGTACCATATTCAAAGGCCAAAAAATGAAAACTACGTTACCTGGCTAACCATAGTGGTCGCCATCTGCATCCACGCATTGTTGTCATCGCTCAGCCAATGATTGGATTCCTTGATGAAAGAAGTTTGGATGAAATCTACGATGCGAAGAAATCCTCAACTGCATATTGCACCGCCCGATCATCAGGGAAGGTCTCCCATCCCTGCACTGAAAATCTTCTCGAACAAAGAAGGCACAAAAAAACTTCACCAAAAATGAACTTTATGTGAACCTACCGAAAGAATGTGAGTTTTTAGTGTGCTCAATGTGTCTTTTTATTAGCTTCTAGCCCACGGTGCACATTTCATACACATTAAGTTCATATTTGCTGTAGTTCACATTATTTACAATTCGTTTTGAGTTCACTTTAAGTACATTTGCCAATTTTAAATGAACTTTTTGTACATAAATTGTGTACCAGTACACCAGAAGTGCATATATTATGCACTAAAAACGTGCTAAAACTGGAACATATTGTGAACTTTTT
This sequence comes from Lepisma saccharinum, assembly GCA_022664845.1. Lineage (NCBI taxonomy): Eukaryota > Metazoa > Arthropoda > Insecta > Zygentoma > Lepismatidae > Lepisma > Lepisma saccharinum. The sequence continues at coordinate 16,946 of JAGDQP010021919.1, read as the reverse complement.
TTGGAACATATTGTGAAGTTTATGTGTACTTTAGGTGTACTTGGATTTTCAGTGTGTTGATCACTGCTGGATTCTTTCAAACAAGTTTACGGTACATTTCATGGAGTTCAGTACTGCAACGATTTGCAATAATGATTTCATCTAACCTGAGAAAGATTTGATGGTCCACTTCCACCATAGACCACCATGGTGGACACCTTCCGTGCGTGGAGAGGTGGTTTAGGACACCGTCCTGGACGTTGATCATGCTTCAACCATTGTCCTGACCGTTTGTGACTGTCATAGCAGATCCATTTTTCATATGAAGTGACAATCCGATGCAGGAAACATTCGCATTTATTCCTTATACTCCGCACACCTCCAGACGTTGACTCTTGTTGGCCTCTGTCAACTCGTTTGACACTCATGAGTCCAACTTTTTGACCCTACCAATCGCACGGCGCCGCCGACTCACAGTATTGTGGTGTATGCCTTACTCGTCTGAGAATGGCACGAATAATTTCCACGGTATTCCTGAGCAGCTCATCCGGAGAGGTTGGTCGGAGCCCACGGTAGTCATTTTGCAATGTTGTGTCACCAGAACCAAATTTGACAAAACAACGGGGAATGGTGCGTTCAAACACCATTCCTATCCCAAATGCACTGTTAATGTCTCATGCGGCTTGTTGCGTAGAATGCCCCAGTTTGAATTCATAAAGAAAAATCACACGTAATTATGTGTTCCTCATGGGCCACTTTCATACGACCCTGTTCAACAACACACTGGCTCCTGACTGTCTGGGTATCCCAGCCTGTTTGTCTAGTCTACGCTACCAAGTTGTTGATCTTGAGCTGAAACTATCGTCAACCAGCAACTTTCGCCCCTAGATTGCGACGTCATTTGCGCCTTGCATGACGCACGTTTGACTTATATAGCTTATTGTCGTCTGAAATTTATAGCTGTCTACGTTGTGAACCCTTACCGAATGAAAGCAATGTTTCAAATTTTAACTCGTATCTGGAAACAGCAGAAAACAATCAGCGCGCAGTTTTAGCAGACAAAAAGCATGTGAATGACTGGATATATATATATTTCGGTGTTGACCCAGCATCGTGAGGACAATTGGGGAGCTGCTGTGAATAACAGACAGTGGTGATCACAGTGAGAGCTTTGGCTCTCCTCTCCCAACCCGTCTGGTCAGCGTGGGAGCAGTAGACCAACTCCTCCCTTCGGGGAGAGGCCTCATCCACTAGTGGATTGAATATGGCTGTGATTTATTATATTTGATTTTCTTAATGGAGCAAAAGAATCCTAAGAAATTTATATCGTTTATTCTCACACGAAATGGCAGATATTACAGAAAATGTGGAATTTGTATGGTACTAATGAAGTCCATTGCGTGCAAAAGTTGCTATAAGTAGTGGCTTACGATTTCACAATTCATTGCTCGAAAATCGGGACAATTTCGTGTCCCGAAAACTTTTTCCCGGGACGCTGGAGCCTTAGGCCAAAAACCAGGACACTCGAATTTCCTAGACGTTTAGTCCCCATATACTAGGCGAAATTGGGCTACTGTCCTCTATTATTCAAGAATTTTAGTGCGATGATTTGGTTGTTTTTGTTTACGTAGGGTGACTAGAAGTATTACCACTAGACCTTCATAAATGCTTCGCCTGAATACTCCTCAAGGAACAGTAATAAATTATGGAAACTATTCTTCATACTTTCGAAAAGACCAAACATGCTCCCCACACATACCACCACCACCACAAAAATAAAAATATTCCCCCTGAGAGGTTTCCCTTGGAAGAAAATCTGGCTTGAGTGAGAAATATTAAAAACCAATATAATTACTAGAAATTTGACAAAGAAATTTAATAAAACTTTTTTTAAAAACTATTCTTCCTTTTTCGTATCATATTTTCTGTCGCGTAAGTTTTTCTGTTTGTATGTGTGTGTGATAAAAAAAGTAATTAGTCATCAAAAAAACAGACTAGCGTGTCTGTGTATTTGCGGGGGGGGGGGGGGACAAAGAAATGTGATAACAGACGACGAAAAGAAAGACTGAAAACAAAATAAGAAAAGTAATCACCAAGAAGAAAAAAAATCATTTTCAAAAGGCCATTTTGTCAAACCACTGTTGACAGAGGCACACGTTTATTCAGTTTCGTCATGGCTGTGTCTCACTTTACTTTGGTCAATTAGGGCCCATTAGACCCTTCATTTCCTGTCACGTGACGCTTTAAAAACAAAATGGGTTTATTAGGAAGAGCGGTTAAAGGCCGGCATGTGAACAGGTACCAAAGACAACAAGAAATGTTAAACATTTACTTAGTCGTAGTTCCGCAGCACGCCATCTGTTCGATAGATGGCGCTGACTAACAGAGCAAGACAGTGTATGGGCTTTATCTATATTAAAACGTGTTAAACAATCGAAGCATGTAATAAAGAAACTTATATTAATTATTTAGTTTAGCTTTTGTTCTGATTTATTCCCCAGAGTGCATATTTTGCGGAAAAGTTCATGTAGTTTCAGCGCCACTCCCAGCATCTTACGGACGAATTGCAAACTACTTAGGGGGGGGGGGGTCAATTTCAATTTATTTATAGCCTTCAGGCATCTTAGACCAGGATAGGGTGGGAGAGATGAGCTGCAAGATAGTCGATCAGGGTCTACTTGGTGAAGTACCATCCCCGCATTTGCCTGGCGTGACACGAAACTCAGAAAACTCTGTCAGGATTTTCGGTCTCTGGGATCTTTCCCACAACCTTCCAAATACTAAGCCAACGATCTACTGGCTAAGGTACGACCTGTCGGTAGGGATTGTTCAAGTATTTCGTAAGCATCCAAACGAGTTTCAAGCTTTGCTTACTTTTTGCTGGGCATCTACTTTGTTTGCTAATGTTTGCTTACAAAGAGGATGGGGGGATAAAATGACCAAGATGTGCTTATGTAATATTTGAACGACCTCTTAATTAGCATACTCTAGACACGAAAATTATGAAGAGGAACCATGGGAATCATTGCGTTTACCACACAATACCTAATTAAAAGAAAATTCTCTGGTAGACCAAGGTCCGATTTGAACCATGCAGAGTCGATAGCCACTTACTTGGGAGGCCAAATTTGCTTGAATCCTGGCAATAACCACCATTTTGAAAGTAGTTTATCCAGGTTTTATCCCGTATGCGACAATTACCTTTGACACTAGGAACAGGACATTACTCACGTCAAGTCGCATTCATTTTTATCTAAATAATGCTCTCTGCATAGCATAATTGGTCGAAATGGAGAATAACGCAATGAAAATGGCGGCTAAGTAAATTATAACTATAAACGTGTGAATGTAAGGACTTTTTAAAATTTTGTCCGTGTCTGGCCGTTCGTTAGTCCTCCACTACGGTTTAAAAATTAACAAAAGCTTATATCAAGCTTCCCATGTCAAGCTTACCCTGTCAAGTCTAAAACTTGAATTATACTTACTGGCTGGCACTACCATATCAAGCTTGTTACAACAAGCGCGAATCAAGCCTTCCATGACACTAGTGGTCAAATATATCAACACACCTGCCATATCAGCTTGAATCAAACTTGCAATGCAAGTCAGCTTAGTACAGTCAATTTCAAACTTAAATCAAGCTTGTTACATCAATCGTAACTATAGAAGCAAAAATCAACTGAAAATCAAGCTTATCGTAAGCTTATGTGCTATTTGGCAAGTGCTTATTGTATAAAAATGCCATAATAGAAGGCTTGGTTTGCATTGCTGAAGCTAATCCTCGTAAAAGGATCTGCACCTGAGCTTGA
>JAGDQP010021919.1:0-12758 GCA_022664845.1 Lepisma saccharinum | reverse complement strand
TTTTTGATACGCTAACAAAAAAGAGGAGAAAAAAGATCGGATCAAAACTGGGAGGTTCTTATCATACCAGAATTGAAATGGAGCATTCGGGTCAAGCTTCGTATGGGTTAGCGGGTTCATGCTTGGAATCCGGCCTAACCCACCCGTTGACCCGATTTCCACCTATTCATCAGAAGGGCAAGTAGAATCCAGCTCTTTTTATACACTGTTGGGCGTAAAGAGTTCTTCTTTCAAATTTGACCGGGAGCGAGGGTTTCATCCCTCAGAGCACGAAAAATACGACATCAAAATGTTCCTAATAATAGCGTAAACGTATGGGAATAGTGTTATATGGCCGGCAAGAACAAAAGTATCCCCGGAGGTGTGGAAATGTCTTCCCCCTCGAAAAGGTCATTCTGACAGATTGATTGATTCAAGGTACAGGAACAAGTGTGGGTCAATGGGTCAAGACAGGGTTAAGATTGGATCCCTGGGTAAATTAGGTCAAGATTCGATCGTTGACTCACAGAGTCAACCTGGTGATTTGGGTCAAGACCGCTGATGAATAGGGTAATTCGGGTCAAGTTTCAGACCGGGTCGCTGGGTCTCCTATGTTCATGTCAGGCCAGATCAGCAAAAAGTGACTTGGTTTCAACTCTGAGTCATGCTGTTTTTTTTAGCCATCCTGACTTAGGTCTTTCCTGGGTTTTCCCTAATTTACCCAGGTTAATGTTTGGGCGTTACTTAAAAAAAAACTCCAGGTTGCTATTCCCTAGCCCGAAAGAAGCTAAGACCCGCAGAAAAAATTAAGTGGACTCCTTCGTGTTATGCAACCCAACCTACGCCAAAGTAGAACAAATGGTAGAATTAAAAGGCGAGAGGGGGATGAACATAACAGAAAGGGCCGGTATTAACAAAAAACGTATTGGTAAGTGTTAGCTGCGTTAGAATTGAATTATATTTGTCTTTTAGGCATCTTTGGCTCAGGACAGTATAGGGTAGGACAAAGGATGTAGGAAAGATGTTGGCCAGGGAATAATTTGAAGTTACCATCTCGGTATTACCTCGGAAAATCCTCAGTCAGGGTTATCAGCCACTGGATTCGAACACATGACCTTCCCCATGCGAAGCCAAGACACTAGCAACATAGCTATGGCCGTTTGGTTTCTGTAAGAGAACTATATTTGGTGGCGCAACTGCCATAAGACGTAAACTGTCAATTAATGGTTATGTGGGCATGAGCGGAGTCCACTACTTCTTTCAAAATGTTTCGTTAATTATTCTCACGGTCGACATCAACAACCCAAGAGCAACCCAACCGGAAATTGAGCCCTGGACAGCTCTCAAGGAATTAAAGAAAGTTAAGAACTTAGGTAAGCAGTTTTGCCGAGTTTCCGTTGCAATATTTCCCGCAAAATGTTGAAAAAAATGACCCAATTTTTGTAACAATTTCCCGACTGCTAAATTTTAAAATTCCTGAAAATGTAAACATAAAAAGTGCTAAAATGGTTAAACAAAATTTCCCGATTTTTTTTGTTGCCCTTTTTCCCTTTCACCATTCCTGTAGCTCAGATTTTCCCCTTTTCCGCGAAATTTCCCTCCACCTGACAACACTGCACCTAAGTGAAGGCTTATTGGTATATCCATACACAAACTCTATAAATTTTGCCGACCAAGTTAGTGAACAGATTTGACAAAATAGAAACAAACAAAGCACATCCCAGTCATCAAGAATCTAAATAGATAAACGTAGCAGGAACACTAATATTTTTAAGAATATAATTCTAAAAATATTATGTAGAGTACAGTACTTCGATGATAAACAAAAATAGTTCAGTGTCTACGCTAATAATGTTGTCTCAAGTACTCCAATCTAAAATAAAACTTAGATATATATTTTAAGAATAGTAGGTATGCGTAATCTGAACTTTCATGTAACATGTATCTTGGTTTGACACGATTCTGGAGCCATCTCTGGAATTTCAAATCCATTTTTCTTTTCTTATTAAAAAAAATAATTGGAATACATCTTATCCTACACACTAAATTCGGAGCAGAGGAATACTTCATCTTATTGGAGACAAAGAGGGACAACTCTTTAAGAACGGATCTTTCAATCGAGAAAGAGGCCTCTACAATGAAACGCTCTTGCTTTGGTTAGAAAATGTGATCTTTCTAGATGAAATTCCAATGCTTTGTGAATATAATTTATTCTTCAAACTTGAAAGAGCAATTTTTTTATATTTTTTAGAGTGGTTTACAATGCATCATGGGTACCAGTGAAGTAGGTTCTCCACCATTCTTTAAAGATAATCATATTTAGTAAATATGAAGAGAAGACCTGATAATTTTTCTCAGTGACAAAAACATACAAGTAGACTCTGAGCAAGATCCTGAGCCGAAGATCCCTGGACAAGGTGAACCAATGGTGATTTGCCATTGCCTTCCATCGGATGAAGACGACATCCTAAGGACCGGACCTACAGTTTTAACGTAAGCTCCGAACCACTTGTGTCCTCACCGAGAATCGAACCTTAAGAACAAAATTGTTTTCCAAATCCAATGTAATAATTGTAGCTTGCTTTTAGTTTTCTTTCCAAACAGGGTAGTGAAAAATAATGGAAAAGTAACAGAAAGAAAAAAATGGAATGTTTTTTTCAAAACAACCCGGATTCTGTGGAGGGGTTGTAGTTGGCGAAGGAGGTTCAAAGTAGCAGTAGGGGGCGTGATAAATGAATCGGTTGATTTGGTGTAATTCTTCGTTTCTGCTACTTTTTTTCGTCTTTTCTTTTTCTTTTTCAAAAATCATTTCTCATTTTGACTAATGGCAAAACGAACATTATGGTTGTCGCCTTAACAAATTTTTACCCCATTTGAGGATGACATGTCTTCAAGGGAAGGAGAAAATGATTGAGAGTCGTTAGGTAGTTCTTGTATTGGGGAAGATCAGATGGTTCAGCAGAGCGGGGGAAAAAAAAGTCAAATTGATGGCAAATATAAGGAGAACAATGAAAGTTAATGATTCTGATTTTTGGAGGAAAATATTGTTGTTTTTCTTGGAACAGAATCACGGATTGTGTTTCGGTTTTGTTTCTGTTTTTGCTGAAGAAGGGTACGTGTCAAAACAGTAAATATAGAGAATATGATTATCATTTTTACGTCGTGAGTGCTAATAATCTGCCTTGTAATCAAGGGGTTCGATTTCTGGTGGGAACATAAGTGGTTTGGATCTTACGCCAAACTGTAGGCCCCGTGCTTAGCACGCCATCTTCACCCCCAGATGAAAGGTATTGTCAAACTATCATCGGTTTACTTTGACCAAGGACCTTCGAGTCAGGATCTGTCTTCAGATAGGACCTGTCACACATCTACAGTACACTGTTAAAAGTTTTCGGTACTTTGTTGAAGGAAATCTGGCTGTATTAAACGTTAGTAACGAAATTCAGCCAATTTTCAATTTGGAAGCATATCCAAACAAGGTATAGTCTTCTTTTAATACTCAGATGCAAATAGTATTCAAGAATATACAGAAATAGTTCGGGTTAGAGCTGAAACCGGGTCATTTTTGGTGATCCGGCGACCCAGTCCAAAACTTGATCCGGCGACCCATTTCAGCTCTAGTCCAGTTGAAACTTCTTGATATTCTGATTTTTCGTGAAATTTAGTAAGTCGTTCCAAATGTCGCTATCGTATAAGCACGCAACAGCTTTAAGATATCATTTGAGAAGTTACACAGAAGGTCGGTAAGGCAGGAAAACAAACACAGTTATTTTTTTTAAACGTTTTGCGATATTTTCCATACAAGTTTGCCATATAAGATTTGTCTCACCCAAGGCTTGGAAATTTAATATTCATTTCACTCCATGTTTACGACTTTTGAGACACCCGTTTACCGTCCACTGGTATATGAGACTAGACATCCCTTTTTTTAGTTCTCTTTTTTTTTTACAGCTGATGTAGCAGGCGTGCTTAAAGAAACCCATTAACGTCTTTGTTTAAATAAAGATGAAAATTTGTTGAAAGAAAAAATAATAATAAAAAGTAAAAACCTACCCTATTTTCCCAACAAAATAACCCTATTAGACCAATCATGGATTATTTTTTTTTCTTTTCGTGTAAGCAGTGGTAGGTAGCTGTTATGTGGACCTATTATCTTCACAAACAAAGATAAGTGTTTGTTTTAAATGCAACCAGATCCCCCTCCGTTTGGGTTTTCATATTCTTCGGCTATTGACTGAAACCATTGAGAATCGCTTCGAAAAAGGAACAAGGTAAGAAGAAAAAGAGACGAAGCGGATAAGAAAGAAGACCACAGAAGGGTTAGAAGAAGGAAGGAAGAAGTCAAAAGAGACAGAGAAAGGTAGACATCAATTGTTTTCAGGTTCCATCAAGCTCTTTTCGCTAAATGGCTGGATCGATTTCGCTGTTGACATGAAGAATAACACAGGCTGACACTTCTGCTCTTCTCCGATGTCTGCCTTGTCAGGGTCTTGAAAGCTGATCGTCCTTTGTCTTTTCTTTCTCCCTCTTGTGCTTTTCTTGTCCCCCTCCCCTCCTCCTAACAGCTCATCCCCCCCCACACACACCTTTTTCTTCCCTTGCTCTATGTCATAGCTTCAGAACAGAATGCCTTTTGCCCAATACTCATTCCTCATATACACATTCCATGAGAGATCAGTGGTGCCAACTAATGTTAGTATTTGGAAACTAAATAGACGCAGTAATTTTTTTTAAATATGGCAACGACCGCTGCCTTATAACCAAGGAGTTCTTTGTCATCTATATCCGATGGAAAGCAATGGCAAACCACCTTCGGTTCACCGTGCCCAGGGACCTTTGGGTCAGGACTTGCCTTCGGGCAAAATATTCATTGTGATCACTGTCAATTGGCATTTTATACAAATGTTCTATGTGTATTCATTCAAAACATTATTTTCTCGAATGTGTGTTGATAAAGGAAGTCGATTGTCCGTTGTACAGGGTGGGTGAAAGGGAACTACAAAACGTTGTATTGATATTAATGAAAAAGTCATTGAAAATTGTTGTAAAAATAAGACAGCTGACCACACCCAGCCCGCATGAATATTTCTGTTCTCCTGCCACTGAAATAATAACAAGTGAGTAAATGAATAAAAACAAAACATGTCAATAGGATATTGAATAATAAATTGATAGCTTTTTAGGTTTCTTGATAACCTTATAATTCTACTCAGCCCGTCTGTCCAGAAAATGAATCTCAAGAACCATAAGGTGTAGAAAGGTGAACTAACAGCTAGCTCAAAGTCGCTGAACCAACCTTTCTTGATGTTGTGGGTCAGTATTGCCAGTCATTTTTTAAAAATAATTCAGTTTTTCAAATTGCTTTAATTCCGTTACCAGTATGAACTAAAATTATCATTAACATTATTCGTTCGACACAATTAAAAAATATTGAGCCGTGATGACTCAGTGGTAGAGCGAGCACTCACCTTTGGTACGTGGGGTCGGAGGATCGATCCTGGCTCGTGCCATCCATGTGGGCTTTGTGGTGGACAAACATCGTGTGCATGGGTTTTCTCGGGGTTCTGCTGTTTCCTCCCTCTTTGTTCATTTCATTAATTCAATCATCAACCATTCAACCTGAACCAGAGTTGCCTAAAAGCCTTAGATGAAATTCAATTCAATTCAATAAAAAAATAGTGGGGGTATCTTGATCCTGAAGTATCCCAGTTATCAGCGTTGCCAGCCTATTTTCTATAAAATTCAAATTAATTGCATTACGTTAAACTAGGCATAAACATTATTAGACAAATAGAAAATGCTGTGTGTGTTTCCATTCCCAACCAACCCATTTGTCAGTGTAGCAAACTTATTTTAGAAAAATGAATGTTTATGATTGTATCTGATATGCTATCAAGGAATTGAACCCTTCGCAATTATTAGTATAATCACAGCACTAACTGAGGAAATTATTGGTAGTTTGAGTCATGGCCACCAGATGGGGAGTGAATCATTGTAATCGAAGGTCCGCTAGATGGGAATACCGTCACTTCACAAAATATCGACGATATTACAAGTTGTTTAGTTTTTTCTCCTTGTTTTCTGAAAAGATGGTCGCTAATGGTTATCTTATTTTAGTACATAGTTTGAAGGGTTGGTAATACTGTTTTTCGTGTGGTCATCCTTCAAGATAGGCAATGCTGCCATAATGAGATGTCATGGTGGTTGTCTATGTCACAGGGTTTCTTTAACAGTTACACGTAATTAAAATCGAATTAGTTTTATTGATTTTTAAATGTTTTTAAATGTACCTTCATTCACACAAAAGTCCTCTAAAACAAGTTAGTGTTAAGAATTGCGAAGGCACATAAGCTTTCGTGTTTATACAATAGGTTGACAACCCTGAGAAATGGGGTGTTCGGGACCATAAACCCCACAGTATTTTTGTATTGTATGGAATAATGTTTTTGCCAAGTTTTGGTGCAGATAGGTATTTAACGGAATCGAAGTCTTATGAAGAATATTGTATTTATTTTTTTAAAAAAATGTGGGGACACAGAACCACTACACCAATCAATACGATTCCACAGATTTTGAGCTAGTCAATACATTTCCAACAACACCTCAAGCTAGTCTTGTTCATGTTAATTGAAATAATCAATATTATAATTTGTGAAATTCACAAATTCTTTCAGAATAGCCTTTACGAGGGAGGGGAGTTATTTGCGCACTTCCGGGGGGGGAATATATATTTGTTCTTTCCAGGGATATGATACTATTACATATGTCAGTAATTTTTCGACGTCATATTTTTTCTTCCTCTGGGAAGTTAGAAGCCTCGTTCCCGGTCAACTCTGAAAGAAATACGGTTCAAATTCAACTGTTTATTTTTTACAGTTTTCGAGAAAAAAGAAAAAGTACATTCTTTCACATAGAAACTAAATGTGACAAACTACAGAATAATCTCTTTCTTTTTACATTATTTAATATATTTACAACAAGAACCATTATCTGAGACCTTTCGAATACTGTACAAAATTAATTACGTTTTCGCTAAAATTGGACTTACGCGATTACTGCGGATTACCGGGTCAGATCGAGCCTCAAAATACATTCGATGACCGGGTCTAAAACGACCTAATTGACCCGGTGACTTTTTTCAGCTCTGGAAAAGACAGCAAACGTTATTTGCGGTATTAAACCTCTAACAAGAAACACAGATATTCAATTACTGAAAGAATAATCCTAGACCAGAGAAACAACTTAAAGTGACTATGCTATATTGTCCAAGGATACCAAAGAATAATCATCCTTCTGCACTAGTCAAATAAAATGAGGATTTCGGATATCCCGAGCCACGGATCAAGAACCATACTTTGAATATTTCGAATCGGATATATCCGGAGTTCGCCACTTTTATGTAGATACAATAGTCACGTTGGGACAAATAAGCCTTTTAGTAATATATTTTGTAAGATGGCACCACTGTTTTGAGGATTTCCTGATCCCCGCTGACTAGACAACTAGCGAAGTTTTGCTTCATCCTTAGAATAACATAGTCACACACATGGATCAATATATCGTAGACGCTTCTATGTCTAAGTGTGTGTGTGTTTGTGTACATTAGCTCTTTTGGAATGTTGAATTGGTCATCCAAGTAAGTCGATGGAGGAATTTTGGCTTCCGGAAACCTCCTGCAACAACACACTCACACAACAGCATGTAGAGAAATATGAGGCGGTTTTTGCAGCTCTGGGAAAATTTCAGTTGTTGTGTGAAAATTGTTTGCAGCCACCCAAGTTGGAAGCTGTCCTATTATTTGGCCCAAAAAATTTACCTTTTGTAGAATCTCCATTGTGAGGACAAATGGGGAAATGCCTTTGTAATGGACTATTTCCTCTAATCTTCCCTATCCACCTCTCGCAGACACACTTATACATGGAATGAGATTATTTCCCTGGATTTAAGGAGAGGGAACACCCATCCACTCACCTACACACACGGAGAGGTGAAAAGAGGGGGAAAGAAAGAGATATATAGAGAAAGAGAGAGAGAGGAGAGAGGGGGAGATAGATAGAAAGAGAGGGGGGAAAGAAAGAAAGAGAGAGAGAGAGAGAGCTATGTACATAATAATTGTGAAATGATTATTGAAAGGAATGAAACCAATACATTCCAAACATGATTGATTACCTTCTGAAAGAGAAAAGAAAGCATAGACCTTTATCTTACCGAACTCACAAGTTCATCGCCGGAGTAATAAACACTCTCCATAGGATTCTATCTTGGACAATATCAAGCCAGTTTACACCTTGAACACCGACCTCTCGAAGATTCCTTCTAATATGGTTATTCCAACGACGTCTCGGTCTTCCCAGCGGTCTCTTTCTCTCCGGCTTTCCAACCACAATGCAATATTTAATCTTCGCTTATCCCCCATCCGAGCTGTTCACCTTAGTCGTCGTGATTTTATTATTCTTACAACATCGGGTGAGTTATACAGTCCGTGGAAGTTTTTCATTTACGCAGTCTTCTCCATTCTCCAGTCATCTCGTCCCGTATATTTTTCTTAAAACCTTATTTTCAAACACATTTAATTTCTGTTCATACGGTACAGTTGTGCACAGAAAAATAATAATACGATACCCATTACCCAATACAAAGCAACGGAATGTTTGGTTTTGATTATTATATAGAGAATATTTATTCTAATTTTAAATGTATGTGTTGAAATTAATTTCTTTACATATTCAAACTTTAGTATGTTAAAATACTACAATTTTAAATTCCAAGTCGCAATTTAATTGGGAAAAAAAAAGCTTATCTTTTCTGTTATTTAAACCGTCAGTTGGAATGTTTTAGTATATTAAAGTGTCAAGTCTAAATATGGAAGTAATTTCGTAGCTTATAATTGAAATCGGGGTTCTCTACTTAATGTTGAAAACCAAACATTTGGTTGTTTTGCGTTGGATAATGGGTACCATTTTATTTTTTCTGTTCACTCCAACTTTCGCAACTGTAAAGATTTACCGGAAGAACAACCGTTCTGTATATTTTCAACTTCATTTTTTTAAAAATATTAATTGCGAGATTATGAGATTCTGCATTCAATAGAAACATGCATTGCCTTATGCTAAGCGATTTTTTATTTCTTCCGTTACCTCGTTTTTACTTGTCACATATGCCCCCAAGTATTTAAATTTGTTTACTTTCCCTATGCTTTATCCTTACGCCACCAATAATTAAATTCGGTTAAATTTAATTGAAACTAACACATTACTAGAGTAAATTTATTGCGGTTTATATTTATTTCTTGGTAATTTATTTAGAGCCTTGTTCTCTTTCAAAAGCCTTTATAAACCAGTTATAAAATGTTTAATACCAAAATTAAAAGAAAACCATAACCAACTATTTATTAATGCAATCTAGCTTTGAATTGTTTACATATTCACATACTTAAAAGTATATTGAAATAATAAAAATGTTTTGTAAGTTTATATATGCAAAAGATGTACAGTCATGGACAAAAGTATTTCCTTTTGGTGTATTTTTTTTTTGCGAATAACTTTCGAATAAATAGACTGATTTGAGTACAGTCTTCAGTAAATTAAAGATACTGTAATTGTATGTAAGTTACAGAAAACAAAACATATCGTAAAGCCGGGACAGATTGCGCACAATTTAAGAAATATTCAATAAGATTCGTTTTTTTTTTTATGCAAACGTCTCAAAAATGATACAATATATTCTATCGTATCTTAGCCATAATTACGTGCTATGGATCTTTGATATAAATCATTATATGCTTAACGAAAATTATTTTTTTCAAACCCTTAATTTGCCCAAACTCTCCTACTAGAGCAGGTAAGATTGCGCACATGCGTAGAAGGGACTGCGCATGAGAATTCGATAGTACGAACCAATAGAAACTAGCTGTTGTTATCCAAAACGTTACAAACTGTTGTATTACCAAAAATAGTTAGTTCGAGCAGCCTAAATATTTCTATTAAATATTACATTTCTTACTGTTGGCAGTGTTCATGAACTTTACTAGTGCAATCGTAAGTGGACAGAGGAAATGAATGTTATGCTTTTCACACAGCGTATTCCTCCGTCAAATAGTGGACCAGGACAAAAATGACATAAAAATCTATCCCTGTTTTATACATAACTTTGCAACCCCCCTGAATTGGCCTAGCCCCCCCCCCCCTACGGTTTTAGGCTGGCTACGCGTCTGATTAAGGGTATTGGTAAAAGTGGAAGAGAGGCACTTTGTTGACAAGGAGAGTACCAAATTAGGAAGAAAGTGGACGGCAAATACTTGGGTACCTACATGGAGGCAGACAATTGTAAATCCGCCACTAATCAAACTACAGGGTGAGACGGAAAATGCCTCGAGTCGTGAGAGATTTGAAGTATAGAATATGCTACAATTTAACAGCATGTAAAGCATACGGTATAAACCTCTTTTCGAAGACTATGTATTGAAAAATAAGTTACCAATGAGTGTCAAGCGTAAAGTGAATATAATCAGTGTGTCTTACCTGTGATGATGTACTGCTGTGAAACATGGACATTGAATCAGGAAATGTCTCAAAAATTAAGAGTTACTCAAAGAGCAATGGAGAGATGCATGCTAGGAATAAGTAGGAAGGACAGAAAGACAAATGATCACTCGCAAACAAAGGTAGACTGCAAAGAAGAAGTAGAGCGGGACTACTTGTGAAGAAGTAAGAATAATTCGTTTTGCGACAAGTCGATATCTTAACGAAATTTACTTAGCGGAACGATTTAGGAGTTTGGTTTACTTGTTATCTTTCAGTAAAAGAGACTGTCATTTACCTGTTTGGATGGCGATGATTACGTTTATATAATCTTTACTCATACTGGAAGCTATCTTATAATTGCCTATTTCAACTTACATTTACTCCAGAGAATGACTGGGGATCCCATATTTCTTTTGTTGAATTCTTTGCACATCCATGAAACAATTCTGGAAGATTAATTTTTGGATAGAGCGGGTTTGAATTCTCTGGGGTGCCATGCCACCACAGTTCGATTGTTCATAGTATTGGAGATACCAAACTCTAGAATTCATTTTCCCACGTTTTGGCAGTCTATAGCGCCGAAACGAAGCAGTTCTACACCCTCGGTGGTATTTCTTTTTTAATTCTATGTCAGAAATCTTGTCGGTGTCATTTTGCAACCACCCTGTATATTACATGCGACTTTATTTTGTCAAATTATTTGGTAGCGTTATGCTACTTCTAAGTGACTGTTCTGAGTTATTGGATATTATATAGAGAGGATTAGAGCCCTATTTAACTAAGTTTAGGATATTTACATACATTGAATTACTTTTAATATTTTTAACCGTTTGAAAACGATTTTCTAGTGTACACATGTGGTAATTCAATTTGTGTGTGATATGACTAATAGTTTACCAGTATTTGCAATGTAATCACTGAAGTAATTTGGTGTTGTGATTACATAAGTGCAATGCTTGTTAAAAATCCACAACATTCATGCCCCAGACGGGATTCGAACCCCCATCTTTGGAAACACTGGCCATACAACTAGCACAGGCTGTACGTTTCTTCCAATCAAATATTGGATTCAAATACGAACGAACCAATCATATTCCTTCTTAGTAGAAGATAAATACGGATTCATGTCACATGCTTTTTTTCTTTTGAGGTTATAAGCGGAATAAAACCACTTGTCAAAAAACTTTAGCCAATAGGGCAAGGGCTCTGGATATAATAATAATAATAATGGTGAAGCTATCCCCTGTGTTATACGCACGTGACATGAACTGCGCATGGGGGATGTGGCGGTAGTTCTACACATTTTCTTTACCTACGCTACGAAGTGAGGTGGGGTGGTTAGTCCCACGCTCGACCGCCTTTAACTTCCCAAGGTGTCCAGTAGTACCAAGGACACTCTAGTACTCAATTTGATAGAAGGATGAGTGTACCTCAGAGCGCCAGGGAACATTGCGAGAAAAGTCTCCAGTGTCCTGGCCAGGATTTGAAACCAGTCCGCCCGATTCGTAGTCAGACGCGCTACCGCCTGAGCCACGGCGACTCAATAATAATAATAATAATAATAATGTAGTACGAGTAGTAGTCATTATCATCGTAGCGTCCTTGATGGTGATGATGGATGTTCTATACCCGAAAGCAGGTCCTGACCAGAATATCTCTAGGCAAGGTGAATCTATGGTGGTTTGCCATTGCCTTCCATCAGATGAAGATGACGTCATAAGGACGGAACCTACAGTTTAACGTGGACTCCGAACCACTTGTGCCCTCACTGGGAATCGCACCTCGGACCCTTGTTTACAAGGTAGCGACCGTTACCACTCACACATAGGGGACACCGTAGCCTTGAATTACTCTTTAAATACGATTGTTGACACTCTTTTTACACCTATTTTTATAAATAATTAAATATCAACATAGAAATTAAAATTCTAGGAATAGAAAATACCCCCTCCCCCCAAAAAAAGCATTGAGGAAACGAGAGGAACAATTATATTGGTTAAAATATTTTAAAGAGAAAAAAAGAGAAGAGATTTTCCTTAAAAAAAAAAGAGATTTTCCCATGAAGTACCCACTTTACACGTAAGTGGCTGTGAGGGTTCAGTGTTGATGCTGAAATAGCGTCCACTCAAAAGCACCAGCCACTTGAGAACACCAGAAGCTGTTCTTTGGGCTGTGAATTATAGCTGTACTTTAACCGCTGCCAATGATAAAGGTAATTTCAGATAATGCATTTCAATCTTTATTTTCTTCTTTTTT
>JAGDQP010021918.1:0-31130 GCA_022664845.1 Lepisma saccharinum | reverse complement strand
GTATAAGGGAATCAAATTGAGCGTAAATAATACATGAAATAGAGTATGCAAGGTTTGACTGAACCCAATTCGGAGATTAACTGGAGATTCCTTTATAACATCCCATGTAGAATCATCTAATGTATTAGTAGGAAAAAGAATAAAAACATAAAGAGTATATCCGTGACGGTATTCAGAATATGTGGCCGTATGACTTGCATTTTCATGAAATATACCAGTTGCAGAGAACAGGATGTGATAACTATGAACATATAGTAGGATAGCATAATCTGGAGTAAGAGGGATGGGAGGATAAAATTGGGAACCAATTTGTACTTGCAACTTATTAATATTAAAAGTTTCAAAGTGGAATGGATTTTCATGGTATTTTCCATTGAATGCAGTATTTGCAGTAAAACCTACAATGTTGGTACATTTCCAAGAAATATATTATGAAGATTATAGGAATCAACATTTGCAGTAATACTATGTTTTCTTGTTTCAACTCTAGTCAGTGGTAATTTTGCAGTATCATGAGTCAAAAAACTGTTTAATTGTAAAACTAAATCAGTAGAAATATTAATTTGACGAACATAAAGAATAACCTCTTAACATTTAACTTTAAATGTAGAATTTTCAGCAGCCATTAAGCAGAATGCATCTTTACTACGATTTTATTTTATACGAAGATTGACTTTATTTGGGAGAACTCAATTTGATCCAGAAATATCTGTATGAAGTCGTCCACACATATCAATGGAAGCGCTACCAGCAACAAAAGATTTTCGTTTATAATAACGAGTATTATTTTCATTGAGACTATTAAAATGCCCTGCAGTGTACTTATACCATAATCCAGTGGTTAAATGAGTTTTGCTAGCATCTTCAGAACAATTAAGTTTCATAGTATGCTCTAAATGTGTACGTAGCATTTGAAGAATAAATAATTTTATAATTTAATGAAACATCGAATTGGGTAAAAAGCTAATGTAAAAAGCTATTCACCGACGTTACATTATCTGCTACAACGGCCGATGCTGCTTCTGCTGCTATTTGTACATTATCTCCATTTCCCCCTAATACTTTACACTTGACACAAAGATAAATATGTGCAGGAAGAATATATTCAACAGTATCACCAGACGAGAGAAATTCTATAGGTCCACCAGAGGAAAGCGATGAAATTACTCGATACTCTGCCATTCGAGATGATTCAATAGCAGCTTGTGTCATAGGGACAGAAACTAAATCGCATTCATTTGTACATCATTCATTACTTTTAGGTGTAAGAAACGACATTTTGAACTGAAAATATCTCTACTCTTTATTTTATTACAAAAACTTCGTCTTTTTAATCTTGGTGGTCCAATACGCACGGAAGTCTTACGTTTTCGTACCCTTCTTCTATCACTAACACTAAGCACCTGTCTGACTTTATTTTCAGTTTCGGTTCTTAAAGATTATATTGCTTCCCGAATCGTGCTTTTAAAGATTTCTTAATAGGACGGTTTTCCAACGTAACCCCCGCAACTTATACGGTATTCCCTTTTGTAAAGCATGTCACCTTACTACTTTTGATCCTTGTTCAAGGAACGGCATAGAAAATCGAAACAATCCGCGAAATAAACTCCCAATCCCATGTCCCGGTTGATAAACAGGACCTGCAAAGTAAGGTATATCTCTACATCTATGCATAACTGTATATGTTTTCATTTTGACGAGCGGTTAAAGTGAAGTATTCCGGTCAATGTCCCGGATGCGAATGGCAAATTTCGGCCTGCATGATGTTTTAAAAGTATTTCTACAGTATCAAATGAAAGTTTTGCAAGTGGAAAATAATGCACATTCTGAAAAGTTATGGTTTGTACTTTTCTATGATGATTATCGGCTATACCTATAATTCGTAAAAGAGGTGCTTTTGTATCACCTGAAAACTGAGGTTGAATAATATCTGTATAAAGAAATGCTTGATGGGGATATCCAATGTCTAAAAATGGCTGTTTCGGTATACGACTATCTTTTAAAGTATTAATATTAGGTTCAAAACCTAATTGTAATGCTAATATGTGCTGTAAATGTACAGGTCTTATACTATCATCAATGTGTACAGTGATAATGTTTGAATATTCAAATTTAATACTTGAATTTATTTTATTCAATTCATCTAACAAGTGTTGAACGGTGGAATAATATCCTTGTGTTATTTTATGTATTTCATTATCATACCATATTATACTTTGACTAGAAATAACATTATCACATGTTATTGAATATGAATTTCACTTAGTCCTAGCATCCACGATTCATTTAAATATATTCGATTATTAAGAATATTGAAAAAAATGTGTTGGACTATTATTAGAATAACTTTGAATACATTAACTAGAAGTTAATGTAATGTAAAAACTATCGTCACTATTTTCAAAAATCATTTTCTTTTAAAATGTAGTGTCAAGCTTGAAGTTCCAAATTGAAATGGCAACTTTTTCCCGTGCAGATCTTTTAAGTCTACCTGAAAGTATCAAACTATTTATTTTCAACTTTAACATATTGTGGACAACCAAAAATATATTATTTTTTTAATGACAGTCTTAAATTCCAATTTTTCGAATTTGTTCTCGATAAACAGGTTGATCTTTTACAATATCAATACAAACATTTATTTCTCATGGTATTAGATAATCAAGATTTATGTGATAATGTGCTCGAACATTGGGAAACTTTGGTTTCTTTTTCGGATTCATGGGATAAAAGTGAACTATGCGTGTATTCACTTTAGAATCATTACTAAATCCTAAAATATTTTGCTCTTCGCGAACATATTCACGTTTAGGACTTCGTTTATGAAAAATATAAACTTTATCTTTACTTTCCTGATGATGCATAACGATAGGATTTTCTTCTATTACTACAGCATTGTCATTGATCATGCGTTCAACTCTAATCACTTCTACATCATGAGTTTTTTTATTAAGAATAGTACTATCGTCATATATATGTAAATTTCCTTTCTCCTCATATTATTTTCCTATATGTTTAGGTCAAGTCGTACTAATAATATCTAAAACCGAATGTATTGATTCATAATATCCAGTTGGAAATTTTATAGTATATTCTACTATATTTTTATCCCATAATTAAATAATTAGTTCTTCTATTTGAATATTATAAAAACTCCACGGAATATAAAGTCCACTTAAAACTACCATCCAATTACCCATTAAATGAATTGGCTGACAAAGTTTCGTAGTATATGAAGTTGTTTTATTTTCAAAAATATTATTGCAAACGCTTGATGGTAAGGTAACATATCTGATCGGCTTGTTCTTGAGACAGCATGTTTACGACTGAACTGGGTTTCGTTCAACCCAACTATTCATAGAAGATGGATATCCTAACCATTTGACATAAATCCAAACTTTTCTACGTTTCAATACTCTTTCAATTAAATAAGTTTTCTCTTTCCCTACAATAACTTTTTTAATTCCTCTTAACAAATGAACCTCTTATAACATCACCATTCGAATCAAGAATTTTATAAGTCATATGGTTACTTTGAATACACTGATCTACAATAAATATTTCAAGAGATCATTTCGGTAAATATCCTTTTTTCAATTTATTTTCATATTTTCTGACTCGAACGTAATCTTCCGCTTCAAATTTATCTTTCTGCTTTCTTTCCTTGCCCGTATAATCCTTCCCAAATGTCAATAACATTAGAATCATTTACCTGTACAGGTGCATATTGCATGGAAGAATGTTTCGTATGATTATAACTTTTTACAAGATCATGCAATATATTAATATACCGATAAGTACTTTCAGCATTAAAATATTTGTATATTTTTCCCTTCAAAGTACGAATATAAGGTTCTACGAAAGCAGCTTTGATTTCAGAATGTACACTGTAATGATTCACTTGATATTTATGAAAAACACGTTTTACATGTTGATTATAAAATTCTGTTCCTAAATCAGTTTGGCAATCAAGTAGAAGTAATTTGCTTTAATAAATATTGATTCTATTGCTTTTGTCATGACAGGATCTGTTTTATTTTTAACAGGAATACAAACGGCATATCGACTAAAAGCATCAGTACTACATAAATATATTTACATCCATCATTATATTTTGATACGTTTTGAATATCTGCTAAATCCATTTGTACTATTTCATTAGGTGCATTTACATAATATTTTACGGGGAAAATGTTTACATGCAGGAGCATGTAAAGTGTATTATCTTATGAAGCTAACCATTTCCTTACTCTTTTCTGAGAAATACCAGTATTTGTATATGCATATTAAATGGTTTTGAAGTGACATATTTAAAATTTGTATTATTTATAATTTTTAAATAATGAAGAAAAACGTTTCTTTATTCCTCGATTAACACTTTCCTTTTCTTTACTATTACCTTAGTAGAATTCTTCATTTTATACTACTTTGCGAACACTATCTTTCTGATTTAGTATTTTAGTAAAACCTGCTGCAAATTGAAAATTAACCAATTCTAAGGTAATATTAATATTTTTTAATAATTATTTAAAATCTTGAATGTCAACTGGATTTCTAAGAGTTTTTCGAGTATCTCAGCACACTAAGGCACTAATCACCATAAATATTTTTGCACTGATCTTTAATACATTGCCCAATATGTGGATCTCGCTTTACTTGTCGATCCCAATCACATTCATAGATTTCTAGAAGCTTCAGACCACAAGTTGTTCAATATTTCTTTCTCTTCATTGTCGCAATATCTTGGTCATTTAATGTTTCGCCATTCGTGTCATTGAGAGGCGACCCTGCTTAATGCATGAATGACCATATCAAAAACATCTATAAAATTCATAGGAGTACGATGTTTCTTATCGAACCCGTCCACTTTGAATCGTCCAAATTGGACTTTATCTTCGTTTTCAGCCATATGAATAGAAGCATGATTTCCTATGAATTCCATGTACTTTAGGCATCTTAATGCTTTCTTACACTGGGGTTACGTTGTCGATACGCGAATCGGGCAATCACAGGAATACTTTTCTCTTCCAAATATAAAGATCGAAAGCATTCCATAGCACACGCTGCAATAGTACTTACTTGAAGAAAACAGTGGATCCCTTCAGTCTTTTGTTCAATTAAGTCTGAGAACTTAATGACTGCCTAACACAATATACGAACATCGTTCCTACAGTATTGTAGCATCTCACGTTGTAAGTTAAAGATAAGGTTTTTTGGCACACACTCCCCATGCCAAACCTTCAAAGCTTTGCGTTCACTTTCTGATTTTCCTTCATCATCAAAAAGTTCAAGTTCTGGCTATGCTCCACTATAATTTTGATTGTAATCAGTGTTCAACAAAAACGGGAAGTCTTCCTTCTTAAAACTTTCGCGCAATCTCAAAGTAGCCGATAATTTAGTTAATTTCACGGATTTGAATAAAAAGTATCTTTAAAAGTAATTTTTCCTACACTCATTTGGATAATATTCGCACTTTGACTTGTTATTTGAGGAGTAATTTTTTCACATTCCAGAAAAATGGAACTGAGAAAAAATTCAGTAATAATCTCGAAAATAATTATCTACAAAATTTGTTTCAAATACGTTTCAAAGTACACTGATCAAATATAGTAACGAAATTGTTTCAACACTTTAGTTATTAAGTTCTCTTAACATTTCTAAGAAATTATTGCATATACATTCACAAAAATGATGGGTTCCAAAAATTAGAAAGATAGGAATTCTCTCCTACATACGAACATGTACTTTAGGTATAATGTTCGAGTTTGCCGCTGTTACGAAATAATATGAAGTTAAATGTTGTGCTAGTTTATCAACTGTACTTGCGCCGACTTCGTTGAAAGCAACAGCAGAGTTTGGCTTATTTCGACCTGGTACAAAAAATATTTGCGTTGCCGGTAAGCATTGGTTGTACTGCCGGCGGTCCTCCTTTCGTAAGCAAATAGCAAGTAATTATAAGTGCTTGGCAAATTCTTAGCGACACGTGTTTAGGTTGGGGCACTATTACTTGTGGATCTCTAGGTGTTATTTTAAAAATTATTTTATATTATTATTATTATTATGGTTCTTATTAAAGATAGTTGTTCTATATCTCTGTTGTTTTTATTCTGATTTCATTTTATTTTTCTAGCCAATTAGCGTTCAAACAACAAATCAAAGCTTATGACCCGTCTAGAACATGGATATTTTAATTATTTTTTAAAGATTTCTATATAAAATAATTTGTGCTAAATCAACATTCAACTGGCAATTTCCATCAGTAAACAACATATTTCCCCTGAACACTATAGGTGAAAAGCAATTTGTTCCTCTTCCCCCTATCACCGTAGGAGGGATATAACAAAACGTACGCGTGGTACCCGTTTGTGATAACTGGCAAGTAATTTTTTAGAATATCATCGTTCGGGCCTGTCAAAGTTGGCTAAAAGCCATAAATAAATTTAAATCGAGTGTAGTGTATATATATACATATTAAATTGTGATTAAACGTTTACTGGTGCTATTTTTTAACTGAACTATAGAATCTTAATTTACAAATCCAGCATAATATTCACAAATCGGATATTATTTACTAAATAGAAAAAAAATCAGTTCTCAGTACAATTGTCAAGTTTGATTTCCAGTCAAGAAAATAATATAGACCCCATCATTGTAAAATATAAACAAATTTAAAATCCAAAGATATTTAGTTTAAAAAACTCATTTAATTTCACAACTGTTCGTTCTATCTGGTAACCTCTAATGACTCGAACAATTATAATTATCTGAAAATAGAAAATTATAGAGTTAGTATCTAGATATAGGTTTTATGTCGAAGTAACATAGAATTTCTTGCGTGAAAAATGAAAATTTACATTCTACTAACGGGTTCAATAAAATAGGCAGGAATTCGGCGCGTTTTTCCGTTTTCGGGGGATGCCTATCATAGTTTAATGATGTTTTGTGTCTCAAATTAGTGAAACTGATAATATTTTAAAATTTAAAATGGTCCCTTGAAAAATCCCATTCTTTTGAAAAAGCAAGCATTTCGAATCAATTAGCAACAAGTGTATAAGAAATATTTAAATGTATGTTTCCTCATTTCTATTGGTTTATGATTTTTCAATATTTACATGACTGCTATCAATAGTAAAACTAACATCAGTAGCAACGCAAAGAACAAAACTATTTACGTTAATTTTTGTGTCGAATCTTAGAATAACTAATACAAGTCACTGTTAAATCACAACTGGTTTACCTAGAGTTTCAGCTCAAAAGCTGCCTTGCTGTAGAACATCAATCATGAATATATTATTCCAATAATTTAGCAAGTATTCCTCCAGTCTATAATAACAAACTGAAGATAACCAAGTTCAATTGTTGGCCATTAGTGAAATCTTATAGTCTATTTTCAAATGCAACAAGTCACTATAGTTTTGTATTAAAGTAATAGTTTCGGATTGCAAAAGGCCTTAGAAAATAATGTGATCTAAGAAATAAAAAGTATATATTTCAATTCCTCCGTCTCAAATTAGATACTACCGGTGATGACATCAACTTGTACTAAAGACTTTCACAAAACACAATCTAAATTTTCATAAAATAACTCAAGTTCCTTCCAGTATCGTCTCCCTTACTTTATTTCGACTTGAGTTCAATAGACCGCAATCAAAATATTAACAGACAGCATATTTCTATGAAACCTTCCAATGCGATTGCAAATTCAAAATTATATTAAGAGAAAAAATCAACTATAATTATTTTAATATGGCTCAAAATTAAGATGAAAGAAGGAAATCCTATTTGTTTGATTGCGGTATATATGTTTCTGATTCGAACTAAATAAAATATGATGCAGAGGCTATCACATAGAAAATTTTCTTCAATATCTATTAAAATATAACTTAAATAAAATAAAGTACTTATTTTTCCTCAGATGACAGTTATCTTGTAACACGAGGCGCAAGTTGTATATATACTTCAAGCAGAATTCAATCACTTCTCAAACAGAAAACAGATCAAACAGTAAAGCCACACGCTCAGCTAACTTCTAGAATTTTCGTTGGCGCCGCCCAACGAAAAATTAAAGGTCTCTCCAAAGCATTCTAATCTCATTATGCTTTAGCTTTCCGCAAAGCACAGTATCTCTCCTGGCACTCTTAAATTCGTGCGTAGTTCAGAACTTCTGATACAGAAGAAAAAGAAAGACAGATACACTTCAAAACACATTTCTATCACAGTGTAATAAAAAACAAATAAACCGCTTCTTATAATGTATAGTATATACACACCAAATTGGCTTTTTCAAAAAGATTTATAGCATTGTCTCTTTTAGCGACCCTCGTTTAAAAGCAATTAGGCAGTACTGAATATTATAGTGCCGTTACCTTCTTCCCTTCTACGAAAAAGTTTCATTTCTGAATCAGACAGGGATATATTTCAAGTCTCCGTTATAAAACTTAAAAGCAACATTCGCAGGTATCGTATTTGCTAGCAATACCGACAGATCAGCGGTATAAGTTTAATTTGATCTCTTTTTACAATAAACCTCTGCTTTATGACATGATAGCATACAACACAAGTGGATCTCAAACTAGTGATTTCAAAGATAAACCTCGTCAAGATGACGCTTCAAAAGAGAAAATCAAAGCTTCTTCTTTTCTTGTCAGTATGATTTATTATACATCACTCAAAAGAGATTGAGAACAAATAAAATATTACAAGCTGTTTGCAGTCTTTCATCGCAGCTGCAAAGCAAGGAAATTTCCAGAAATTCACCCGAGTGCTTAGGTTTAACACAACGAAAATATCATTCGTTAAAAAATTAACGTACAATAATTTTAGCCAATTACATTGTCTCAATCTCCAGCTGAAGA
The DNA here is from genome assembly GCA_022664845.1 of Lepisma saccharinum. Lineage (NCBI taxonomy): Eukaryota > Metazoa > Arthropoda > Insecta > Zygentoma > Lepismatidae > Lepisma > Lepisma saccharinum. Next base: position 22,275 of record JAGDQP010021918.1, on the reverse strand, counting down.
AAGCGTTTCCATTGGTCAGTCCAGCATAAAACAGCAAGAGAAAGATTTCTTTCCTATACAGTATCTGTCTGAGCAAAGCAGCACAGAGTGTCTCAAACAATAATAACTTCAGAATGCAGAGCATAACTGTGTTTAACTGAAATTATGAATTCCACATTATTCCTTAATAAAAATTATTGCCTGATACACTGAAAAAATTAACAGATTTTTAAGAAATGAAATGTAATCTATTACGATGTGTTCCACAGTTTTGTCGTTCGGCGCTTTATACCAGGTTTCGCGGAAGCGGCGACGGCTCCTATCATCGGCCAAGGAGGCAAAGCCAACAAACAACAAGTTGGCGGGTTACAATTTAAAAAATATTAATTAAAAAAATAATTCATTGATTAATACATACCTTTCCCATTATTTCATATACTACCTCCATCCATACTTGTTGAGGACCTACCCTCTAACACTCTCGGCAGCTACCAAAGGCTCACAGATCCAGTAGCGAAGGCTAGAAACCGGTTTCAAATTGTAAGAAACTTGGTCATCTACTACTTAGGGTACTAACAGACCCAAACACGTGAACGTAAGGATTGGGCATTAGGCGTCTACCCCGGTCGGTTCCCTTAAACCTTAGCAAGAGAAAATAAAGGGTCTCCTCCCAGTAAGTGGCAGAAGCCTTTTGGGTCGACAGTACAAGTTTCCCGGCCATTTATATATATATATAAAATCACAGCCATATTCAATCCACTAGCGGATGAGGCCTCTCCCCGAAGGGAGGAGTTGGTCTACTGCTCCCACGCTGACCAGACGGGTTGGGAGAGGATATATATATATATATATAGATATATATATATATATATATATATATATATATATGTGTGTGTGTGTGTGTGTGTGTAGTGAAGGCAGTGTGAAATTAAAACTAACTAGTGGTCAAAGTAAGCATTCCATTTTTTTGTTCGTAATTTCACTCTTCTCAGTAAATGCTAATGTACGGGTATTAAAAATAAACAGTGAAAATGTAAGAACTTACCTCAAACAAGAAGGATACAATTGATTTTTCTTCTAATGTAAGTAGTTATTTATTCACAACGTTTAAAATATATGTGACTGGTTGATTTAAGCGGAAGCAAAGAAATAAAAGATAAAACTGAGTACAAACTGCCCAGTCAAAATTTGCAGCTTATATGATGTTAGTTATTTTTTATTTTTTTTTATTATATACGAGGCCAGAGCGTGCATAACTTCATACTTAAGAATCAAGCGGTTATGCATACGGTTATGTATGTTCGGTTTTCACGAACTTAATAAACTAAGAAAAAAAATATTAAAAGTAAACTGAACTTACTCTATTTATAGTAATAGAGAAGGAATATTAGTTGCTGTCTTAATGAAATTTAAATCAATTCTTATCTGCAGTAATTATTTTATTCAAAATGGTTTGCCTCACAACAAAGAAAAACATTAAATATAACATTTCAAGCACTATTATAAACCCCACACTTTCATTATCTTTTTAAAACTTTTACTAAACAAGGATCATATCTATTACGTAAAACTGAAACTATTTTGTGTTGTGAAAAACAGCAGAATGAACAGTATTATTTGAACAAAGATGGAACATTATAAATTTCAGTAACAGCGCTTCGTCTATACTTTCATGTTAAAATAAACTAACTGCACTTGTGTTTGAGTGCTGTAATACTTAGAAAGATTGGTCAATACCAGTCTGTAACAGTTTACATTACAAAAATTAATGTACTAAGGTAGTTAATAAATGTTCACATGGATACAAAGGCAAAAGTATTATACGACTATGCCCAATATAGTGGATGAAAGTAAGGGAACTAATTTGTGCAGGTTTTACACTTCTACGTAACAGAGAATGATCCTTCTATTCTTGTGAGCAGCAGCAAACTTATCGACAACTTCTTCAAGATACAACGATTTAGTAATTTTCTTCTCAACGTAATGTAATCCTAAGTTTTTCAACCTATCATCAGTCATTGAATTGCGTATATAAGTTTTTTATCTCTTGAAATATGATAGTGACCTTTTGCATGTAGCACTAGAAACTGGTATAGTCAGGGAAATGATAACTAGTTTGTAGGTTCCTAAGAATGTGTTTTTGTAGATACAAAGAAGATCAACGTAATTCATCAAGGAATCAACTTTGATCTTCTTCTTATTTTCATACAACTTGATAATGTTTGGGAGGATTTTGAGTTCACATTTAATGTCCCCAGATCACTTCCATAATGCTCAACAATACTGTAATTTAAAAAGTTTTCACTTTTCAGATGTAGAGCGGTGATTGATCTAATCATCTTGCTACATGATCCAAAGCGGTTTTCCATCTCAGTCAAAGCCCTATCAATTGTAGGCAGAAAAGTATGTCTTAGTATATTATCTTTAGAAAATTCGTTTTCTCTATCGAATTAAGAAAGAGATTAATTCAAAATCAATTTGTCATATTTCGATGGCAAATGTCTAGACCTTTCCATGAGGAACATTTTATCTCTGCTTCCGGCTCTGGAATTGAAATGCCATTTCATTTACACATCTCCAAACATTCTTGATAATTTTCTTCGAATGTTGTTCGACACATTTTTCAGACAAAAATGTCCCGATTTTACGCTCTAAAAATATTGTAGTCTTAGTATATGTGCGATCGAGACGTGTAATCTGGCGTATTTCGATTATTTTTTGGTCTTTTTTTCCTCGAGCTGTAAAACTGAATAATATCTTTGATTTTACTTCATTAAAATAATAAAGCGAAAATACTTTGAAACAAAGGCACAAAATGATTTTTTTCTAATATGAAACAGTGATACATTAAAAATCAATGGGGGAAATGTTGCACCAGGAAAATGTATACTCCAGTTGACTCCTTTCCCACATCTCTATCCTCTGAGCTTCGGACGTCTAAATGCCACAATATAAATTCAAATTTAATTGTAGAAGTAACTTAACGCTACTATCCTGTAGTCGATGCTAAATGAATAATGTTAGTTTTGAGATTAAATGATGAAGATCAATATACTGCGTTTAAAGTTCATGTCACAACTGCTTTAATGTTCTGCATATTATCTAGACTGTAATTAAAATAGCTCAAATACTTTAGGATATTTTGACTATGAACAAATAGAAATCTGCGGTAAAAGTTGGTTCACTCACTGAATTCACTGAATGGAATCTGTGATTAACTGCGGAATTTCTCTGTAGTAGTATTCTAGAGGTTAAGCTACAATTGAAATCGCCTAAAATAAAATACCTCTGAACGTTTCATTTACAAAGAATCACTGATTTCTACTACTTTTCCCCAAGCTTTAGTTAGTAGTAGCAATACTACTGCGTCGGGGGGCTACTGGAGGGGCAAAGGCATAGAGCGGAGGGGTCTGGACCCCCACCCCCTTGACGACACAAGTGTAAAGGTATCAGCAAGGTATGGCTGGAGTTAGTTATGAAACTATGTTTAAGTTCGAAGTTAAAATGAATCAAAAAGAGCATTAGTTCATCCAGCAGTTCAATTAATAATTTCAATTCCCTTCGTCGGGAAAACCATCTTACTTCACAGTACATTAACAATTACTTATGGACCCTCCTCATTTCTTCACAGATTATACCAAATAACCAAGAATTAAAGGGGAAAATAATAATTCTTAACCACAACTACCTCGTGAATTCAACACTTGAGTTCTGGTGGAATTTGCTTTGCTCCGTCACAGTTAACATGTACACACATTTCCAATTAATACCATTGTGAGCCACGAACTTGTTTACAATCTGAAGTAATTCCGCTGATGTGGTAATTACAAAAAAGGAAATCCTCATGCAGTTTATTTTCACGATCATAACGGATGAAAGCAATTAACTATGTATTATTCCAATGTCAGTAATTTGATCTAACTACAATAGCGAAAAATGTACAATTTTAATTCTGTTTATCAATGACTTCCTAACATTTTTGGCCATTTCATCTATTCTTCTTCTTACTACATTAATTGATAATGAAACTGAAGTCAAAGACTTACGAGATGGGGCCGCGGTGGCTCAATTGGTACACCGCTCACCCCTGGTGTTAGGGATCGCCGGTTCGATCCTTGCTTATGCCATGTGAGCTTTGTGCTGGACAAACACCATGTGCATGGGTATTCTCGGGATTCTCACGTTTCATCTCACATCCTTCATTCCACCAATTCAACCCATCATCGTCCATACGGCCTGACCTAAAGTTGCGTAAAGGCCTTACAAATGAAATTTCAAAGACTTACTAGCTTTATCGCCCAAAACTCTCGAGGCCATCATTAGAGAGCAACTTGTTTTATTAATTACTGTAAAATAGTGTGGGGTTTCCCCTTTTCGGCGATGAGCAGGGATCATAGTGTTATAAAATACTTCAGTAGACTGGGGCTACGAGCGTGTTATGAATTGAAGATAAATTTGTTTTCAACTTGAATGGCAAACTCAATGGGCTGCCACCTGCTATACTAAGCTGTTTCGCACTTTGTGTTATTGTTGTTGGTATTTGAAATGAAAATTCCGATTTGTTGTTCATCTAATTGTTGTACTGAGAGAGTAAAAATAAAACGTAATATATGACGTGTAGCGTTACAATTTGGAAATTGGCAAATGCAGGACAAGACTCCGAAAATAAAACCGGATTTTTTTAAAAAAACATGACGGACAAAATGAATATTTTTCTATGCTCAATTACGTTCATAATCCACCATTTTATCTAGTGGTGAAAGCTTTTTGGAGGCTAAATACAAAAATATTACTTGCTGATGTGCTAGTTCTTACAACTTTTTTGTACTTTACTCAAATTCGCGAACGGAGACATATATAGTCGAAAGCGATATATCGACAATATAACAAACTACGCGCCCTAGTAGCTAATAAATAGTGTCAAAATACCGCTCATGACAATAAGTTTATCATAAATAACACACAAAATGCAATAGTAAGATAGGTACAAATCGCCAGAAATAATTAGGCCGGATTTTCATATTAGTTTGCTTTGCATGCGTTGCGATTACTGCGAACATTGAATGCGTAACCTGTTTCTTTTAACAGCTTCTTATTTATGTGTAAGGATTATTTTAGGTTGACTTTATACATAAACGAATATGAAATGCATTGTTTAGACTCTTACTCCGAATTTTATTACGTTGGCTTTTAATGTACACAACATGCGTCATTATTTTAATGAGTTCATAAAACAAATAATAGCAGAGGATGATAATACATGAATTTTTTTTTATTGATTGAACATTTTAAATTACCTAACATGAATGTAATTTTACAATTAGATTTGCAAGCGCATGCGTCGATTGAAGTTACTCTCATAGTGTCAGACGCATAACTTGGTATATACAACATTGATTTTACCTTAAACGTGAACAGAATTTTTAGCCTATTGACTTTTGTATGAAGATAAAATCTTTTACTGAAAGGCTAACGTGAAAACTTGAATTTTATTCGGTAACAAATTGATCTTACTGCTATATTCCCTTAATGAAAGAAGTGAGAACAATTGGACCTGCTTTGAAATTATATTTTGTTGTTAAGGACAGATACATCTAACAATACCAAGGTATTTCTTCTTTCTTAGAATCTGTAAAAAGAACATAAATTTCAGTTTATTCAAAACAATCACTCAGAGAACCGGTTTCTGCAAAAAATAGTCAGAAATATTTTAAAGTTGAAAGAAGACCTCTCCCCCCAATCTTCATTTCCTTTGTTGCATGGCCAAACAAGTTTCATGCTTGCTTCTTTCTGATATAAAGCTGGAAGATCAGTAAGAACTTTATAAACGAAACATATAAATTGGCATGAGGTATCATAAAAGTCTAAATTCACAAGCAGGTAATTTTATTGTCCCTTGTCTATCACTGGACGGATTTAACGTAGGCAATGTATAGAAGAAGTAGAAATGTATTTTTATTGCGAATTTTAAACTTGAAAAAACTTTTCGTTTTCAGAAATGCCGAGAATAACTGAGAACAAATATCTAGGTCAAGCAGAGAGTAGAAGACGGAAGCAATACTATGGATTTTAAACCGGTTTTGGAATTACTTGTATAGCCTTGAGACTGTTGACGTGAGGTGAGGGAAGTAGTGGAGATACAGCGCCCTCTAACACAGGGACTAACAGAACGTTTTAATGTAGGAAAGTAATTATTTATTCATCATTTTAATTTCTTTCGGGGAATGATATGTCGGAGATTGAACACGTTTTTCTTATAAACGCAAAAATATTGTACAGAGCCACCGTTGCCGTTGGTTGTGCCGCTGCTGTCGTTGCTTTTGGCGCAGTAGTTGCCGTGGTCCGGCCGATGAAACTGGTACCGTTACCGTTGCCAGACCGCTGTTACCGAATTCGCGTTGTTACTACCGTTCTCGTGGCCGGACCGCAGTCACCGTACACACTCTGTCGCGGCAGTTGGCATTGTTACGGCTAACGCAGAATCAAAACACGTTTTCATGCTGACAGAGCCGAAGTTTTTGCTTCCGCTGTTTCCTTGGCGGGACCGCTGTAACTGCTACTATTGCCGCACATCTTTGAATGCGGACTTAATCACTACACCACAGTTGCCGCACATCTCATCCATGTAGCTTCTGAACGAGAAATTTTGTTTGAACAAAATTAAAAATAGTAAAATTGCCATGCGCCCTCTTGGGAGCGAAGCTCTCGCTACAACTGCTGCGGAGCTACTGTTTGATGATCGTCAGGTTTTTGTAACCGGAGGATAGGATCTGCGCATGCGCTGACTTGTTTCTTTGAAATGAGTTGACGCGTAGTTTTCCTTGTTTCGCACGTGAGATAGTCGGGAGGAGGGGACCAAGTTGTATTTCATTTATTTGATGCTTAAAGGTGGATGCAGGTGTTTGTTTTGATATTCGTAGCATACTAGGTGCTGACGAGGGGCGCTAGAACATGCCTCCGATTTCTCGGAATTTGAATATAGAGGTGCTCACAGGAATTCTTTTCTTTAAAATGGACAATGAGTCGAGGCGAAGTTTTTCCCTGTTTTGCAGCTACGGTGCTCGGGGGATGGGGAACAAGTTTCTCTTTTTGTCTGCCGCTTGATTGACAGCGGCGCCAGTTGAACGATATTTTTATTTCTTTAACAAAGGGTCGAATATGTTTTTCTTTGTTGTGCACCTACGGTGCTCGAAGAGAAGGACAGAAGCTTTTGATTCGTAGGAGAGTGTATGAACAAGTTACTTTACATATTGTTGGCATTTTTTGAAGATGTTATTCACGCAGGTGTTTATATTTTTTCTTTGAAGTGACCCTGTATTGATTGTGAGATCGACGCCCAGCAAGTTACAGCATGTACTTTCACATCTTCGTGATGCGCGCTGGAATTTTAGTGTGCAGGTGATGACGAAGAAAACTGAATCTTGTTACTTAGAATGTAGATCATAACGTGTAAGTTATATAACATTAAACATTTTGTACAGTTGTGCTTTAGCCATGATATTGTACGCTACTATGCGAAAGTATTATGCGATTTTACGGGGATCATAACAGGGATGAAGGCGATGAATAATCGACGGGGAACGGAGGCTTATTTCCTGGTATTTTATCTACCTCAAGTTTAGACGTAGAATTTAATTAAGACAGTGATGAAGGATGTTATAGTTTAAGTGCAGAGGAAACTGATAGTGTCGTGCATAACAGTGAAGTTTTATCTAGCACTAAGTGTTCTAGTGAAAATCAAAATTGATGTAGATGTGTGAATTACAGGATCGATTATCAGTGTATTTTTGAAGCTATCGAAATTGGAAATGTAAGAACAATCGTTTCTTATTATGTACTGAAAGTTTCTATAATGTACACAATAGACAAAGATATATCGTTGTGTCACATGATATGAACATGAAGTAAGTTTTTTTGAGGAGACGTACATATAGACTGATCCCGTGAATTTATTCATATTTATTATGTATATCTTTCGAACTTGACAAGCATAATATTTCTATTTACTTTGCCTTCACGTAAAAGTGAAAGTGTGTTGTAATTAGACTTTGAACGTAAGCCGCTGATTTGTTTTCAGGACTAACTGTACACATTCTCCCTGTAACTTGAAAGGTAAACCAGTTTAATCCATGATAACCAGTCAAAGATACTTTTGATATGTTACTGCTTTCAAAACTAAATTCGCTGACATAAATGTAAGGAAATGGAACAGTATACTATAGTTTTTGTGGTAATGCAAAAGGTCAGAGGGATTTCATTATTTATAATATGGAAACATTTGCAATTCATGTTTTAGAGCAGTGCCCTATGTTTGACAAAGTAGTAGGACTTTCACATTGAAGGTATCGTTTGGATACATTTTAATAACAGGAGCTCTCATGGATAAACAAGATTTATTACCTCACATTATTGGGTATGGACAAAAGGTTATTCAGCTAAGTGTAAATCATATCATTTCCCGTGGTAAATTCTTGTTAATGGGAGTTAAATTAGCTGACCTCCCTAAAACATTAGGTTTTACTTAATTTCTCAAGGAAGTTGATTTCTCATACCTGTTGAACACTCTTAAACTTCAGAATTATTTTGACCTATATCGAAAACTTGAGTGATATGATATTTAGTTAAAATGAGAAAAAGATTCCCAAGCAATTACTGCATGGCACAAAGAATTTATTTTTCAGAAGTTGACTTGATTTTCAGAAAAAAATCTTAGAATATTGTAAGAGTGTTGTCTTAATTTCGACACAAGCAGTGATTTAACTTTCAAAGCTTATTGAAGAAATAACGGGTGGTATACAGTGCACTGTTGCCTCTAGTGCATCTATTGCCTATACAATTGCCACTAGTGCACTTTCTTACAAACATACACTATTGCCTCATGTGCGATGAAATGTTTTCTTTTACGTTATCTCGGAGAAAATATAATTCCAATCATTCTTCCCTTAGGTTTCTACATCGGGGCCAGCAAAGTAAAGCAGAAAAGCATAGGTTAAAATATATAGAGTATGAAAATAGCAGAGCTGCATAGCAGAATAGCAGTTAATTTACGAACTGCAGAATATGGTGGTGAAGTTGAATTTATGCGGTATAATCTGGATGGATATGACAAGAAAAATCGTACTGCTTATGAAATCTATGGCTACAAGTTGAATGGGTTTATTTGTATTACTCAGCTTCGACATTATCCTATTGATGATGTGGGTCATACCTTGCAGGATCGAAACAAGGCAACACTAGCAAGAGATGAATATATTGAATCTAGTTGTAAAATTAAAGTTGTATCCATCTGGGAATGTGTGTAGAACAAACTGATTGAATCCTTGCTGAAATTCAGTTTTATAAAAAAATGAATGTTGTGAAATGGTATATCCCTTACGTCCTAAAGACGCATTTAAAGAGGGACGCACTGAATGTTTTCGTGCATTAAATGAATGTAGTGAGGACGAATATTTAGCATACCTCTGCGTAACCTCACTTTATCCCTGGACGATGTCTAAGAAAGGTATGCCAACAGGAAAAATTAAGTTTCATAAGGGAAAAACAAGACTGCCCCTGCTAATGTACATGGATTAGTTGATTGTAAGGTACTTCTTTCTAAAAATTTTGGTATACCTGTTTTACCATATAATGCACATAAACGTCTCATCTTTGGTTTATGCAAGTATTTCATGAATCAAATGAATAATTACAACTGTACACATAATATCGAAGAACGTGCAATCAAGGGAGTATTTTGTACTCCTGAACTTCATATAATGATAAAGAAAGAGTATGTCATTCTTAATACATATGAAATTTGGGAAATGTAGATGACTGAGGGACTATTGAAACCATAAGTGGATATTTTTCTCCAAATGATTCAAGAATCCAGTAGGTTTTCTTCAGAATTGTGCAACAGAAGAGGAAAGGCAAAGATATATTCGTGACTATGACAAGATTCCGTGTTACCAGATAATGATATATATTTCTAAAATATTCCTCAATTCTTTGTTTGGTAATTGGGGACAAAAAACTAATCTTCCACAAACTCCCGTAGTCATTAATGCAATTGCTTCTTGCAAATTCTAAGTCCACCTCACTTGGAAGTTCAGCATGTGACTCTTATATCGGAAAACAAATTACAAGTAACGTTTACCAATTTTGAAAATTCACCTCGTGTCTTTACCAATGTAGGAGTAGCAGCCTTCAAATCCTCATGGGCCAGGTTGCGGTTATATTAATTATTAAACACTGTAGGTATAGAACGTTTAATTTATTGTTATGCAAGCTCAGTTATTTACGTGCAGAAACGAAATTAATTATTATACTAGATACTGCTAATTCCATGGGTCTAATGAATGGAACAAGTTAATGAATGCAAAATTACATTGGACAAGCTAACTAATGAAATAAAACGGAAGGGAAATGCAAATCTTTATGGGCCTAGTAGCAAAAATTGAAGTTATACTATAAAGAATCTACTTACCGGTGAAGTGGACTACGTTTACAAAATTCAAAGTATAACTTTAGATTATCGTGCAAGACAGATAATAAATTTTAATCACTTTTAGAATTTTGTCCCTCATAAGTATAATGGTTGACAAATCTTTAGTCCGAACAATATTTTACGCAAACCAGGTTACATAATAATTTGCGAAGGACAGTGGAAAACGCATCAAACGGTAAATAATAGACGAAGGAAGCTTAATCCAAGAAACAAGAAAGATTATTCTACTCTTCCCTTTAGTTATTCTAGAAAGTAGAGATAAGATATAATTTTATTTTCGTATGAAAGCTTAGTGTAATGTAGAAAGAAGTGTATGATCATAGTTTTTTATAGCTAAAAACTTTTTGTAATTGAAAAACGTTTTGTAAATATAAAATTTTTGTAGAACTTTTTGGAAACAAAAAATATAAACTTTTTTCTAAAACTTCTTTTGTAAACGGAAATCTTTTGTAAAAATATTTTTTAAGTAGTAAACATTTGTAAAAGCTATTTGTAAACTAAAAAATTTTGTAAACGTTTTTGAAAGCAGAAAACATTTTGAAAAGAAAATTTTGTTGAACTTTTTTGAAAGAAAATTTGTCCTTAAACACAAACAAATTAGTATCCTAAAATTAGAAAGTTGAGAATACCATTTTACTTTCTAGAATCATTTATTTTATTTTCTCATATTTCTTAGAAAAGTTTGCATGTATTTACGAAATCTTGTAATAAAAGTTTCTTGTTACTAAAATCATTTGTTTTATTTCTGTATTAAAAACTCTCAATAGTAACGAATACAACTAATTTTACAGTTAGGCATTTTCATGCTTCAGCTGAAGCAAAATAAAATTCAAAGAAATCTGTGATATATGAAATTCATTAAGTAATCAGTTTCTCTCAGTACATCATACAATTAAAAAAGGAAACCATCAGATAGCGTGGGGAATGTTTCTTTCATAAACATTCTTAATAGTGTATAGTTATACATGACATATCAAAACGTTAGCTTTGATTAAAGGATATGTTAAAATTGTGAAATGTCTTATTTTTATATTATATTCCTTCTAGTTAATTATTATACAAACATTATGTTATAAGTATATTACAAACTATATGCACTCTAGGAGGAATAAAATCTCACGAAGCTAGATACTTTGAAATTTTTTGTTTACTTCACACATTCTAATAGGATTTTATTTCTGGTCTGGATATAAATTTGAACTCGGACTTCCTATACATTCCACCTGTTATTGCTTCAATCTCAATTGATCATAATAGTTTCTATTGTGATATGAACTGTGCTCTTCCCCTGAGGGAAATCAAGCGTACGATTACTTTGAGGCATGGGGTACTCATTTCAATCCTGATATTGTAAATAAGGTTTGTGAAAAATGTATAATATTGAACAGAACGAACAGGATATTATTTTCCAACGAGGAACAGGAAGTGTAATTATAACTGAAATTATAGATGAACGCGTACGCAGTTTTCGTAATTGTCCTCATAAAGGTAGCGGAATTTCCATACGTGCTAAAGCTGATACCTAAAGACTTACAGCAGCTGAGTATATTGAGAAACTTTTTTCAATTTGCTTTACATTTGCTTAGTAATGTAGATTTACAATCCTTGGTTGCACTTAGTTTTGATAGCAGTAACGTACTAGAAGTAGCTTTGACTATTTATCATGAATTAAACTGATTTACCTTTCGAGTTGCAGGGAGAATTTGTACAGTTAGTCCTGAAACAAATCAGCGTCTTACGTTTAAAGTCTAATGATTTACGTGAAGTAAAGTTTTACGTGAAGGAAAAGTATTTAGAAATATTATGCTTGTCAAGTTCTGTTATTCATAGAGAAAAACATTCATTATTGATGTTTTCGGTTGATCACAATTCGAATTACCAGCAGTTTACAAAAACTATAAATGAATACAACAAAACGCAGTAGAAGCCAGTTTAACTTAATTCGCAAGTATACTTTTGACAAGTTCAAAATTTCAGTTCATGCTTATTTTAATTATTTCTCATCTTTCGTATCACGCAATCAATTTTATTAGGTTATTATGTATACCCACTATCTGGTTCGGTATTGGCGTTTTTCTTAAATAATTTTCTCATTACTTCATCCACTCTGAGTAAAAGTAAATTGCGAAGAAAATATTAAAAAAATCACTATTAAAATGTATGATGAGTGCTGAAGAGAAAGAAGAGAGAACTAAATCTAACCTAACAAATCATGGCCAGTTGGAACATATATTAAATTGGATTAAACAAGAGGGTCAATTTACAAGAAGGGAATTTTGGTCTTGAATGCATCCATTAACCTTGAAAAGAAACAAATACAATAATACACTTTATAAACCCTACTTTGCCTACTTTTCTTAGAGGAATACCGGAAACTGCATGAAACACATGGAAATGATAGTATTGAGAATATGAGTAACGTTGATCTACAATCTGATAGAAAACAATTAAAATCTATTACAGTATTAATAAATTACAGTCAAATTCCTCTATGTGAACTCCAGTAAGGAAAGTGCGGAAGAGGACATTATGTTAATAATTAAGGAATTGAGTGCACAATTAGAATTACATGCTTTTCAAGATAAACTTCATTTGATGTTGCCGGCGACTTAAACGGGCAGATGGAAAATATCACCTACAATCATGGTCCCAACTATTTATAACTGTATAAGAGAAAGTGGTTCTAAAATAACAGTAACAATGATAATCCCGGAGGTACATATATCGTTAAATCTGTGGTTGAAACGTTTCAAGATCAGAATACTCCAATCGTAAGGAATTGCATCGAATCGAATGAAAAATTGACCATATATCAGGAACCACTGACTCCACCACCAAGCCCATGTCTAGAGGTGAAACAGGATAAACCGAAAACCATGTCAATGAAGGATTTGTGTAATTGGTATTTCCATAAGGAGGGAAATTTGGAAAATATTGAGAACTTCCATAAACCCGAAGAAAAGAAACACGTAAACGAAGAGAGAATAATACCTATAGACAAGGGAATACCTTGGGTATCATATGCTACTTAAGAACAATATGATATTAAAGAAAATCCTGTTATAGGTGAACAGAAAATAGATCCTGTTAGTGAATATCAACTATAATAACTGAGGACCTAACTTCAAATGAAGCTGAACAGAAGAATTAAAAAAGAAATTCTAATATCGGTAATGATTTCTTAACTGAACAGATTTACAATAGAACAAATAATGTTAATAGGCCTGCAATCCTGGAGGACGATCAAATTCTGCCTACAGCGCTTCGCCAAATAGTGAGAGAATATCATGAAAAAGGTAGATTAATCACTTTTCCTGTGTTGGAAAAGATAGATGCAGTTATGCTCCGGTCCCATGATATTGCCTAGGGAGGGAAAGAACTGTTAGATCTGGTTGATGAAGTTTTTGAGATAAGAGGAATCCCATAGAGACTAGATAACGTTTGCAAGCAATTTGTTGGAGCGCACGGCAGGACCTACTATGATCCTTTGAAATCGGGAGTGGATGCTTTGATGCATACCCGATGTACTTCATGATACGACAATTAAGATATTGCAGAATAATTCTCAGCACTCTAATTTGGCAACAGAAGAAATTAGGAAAATCTCTGAAGATTATCAATTTGATATAATTACCCTAGAAGAGCCTTACCTCTTTAGAGGGAAGTTACGATCAGTTCCAATGGCCTGTAAGGTGGCTCTGGGTGGAGAAGAATCTAGGACAGCAATAGCAATACTGAGCAATAATATTCAAGCTATAGAGATACATCAGTTCTGTAATAATTGACACCCGTGTATCAAAATTAGACAGGGTGATATTTCATTTTGGTTAATTAATGCCTATTTTCAGTGCAGTATGGATATTAATTTTCATCTTCAAAAGCTGAGAGAAGCAATCCAGGGTAGCCCTCTGCCTGACGTGGTAGTGGGTATGGATAGTAATGCGAAATCTCCTCTATGGAGGACGCCACAACTAGATACCAGAGGAGAATATTTGGAAGATCTTGTAGGACAATTGGGCCTAACCATCCATAACATGGGTGTAATAGCAACATTTGTGAGTCCCAGATGTTCGTCCTTTATCGACTTGACATTGACGACAACTAGTATGGAAGTCATGTTACAAACTTGGAAAGTACATGACAATATATCAACGAGTGAACGTAACATTATTACCTTCAATATTATGTATCAAAATTTAGATCAATCTAGTAATCAGCAAGCAAAATTAGACTTATTTAAAACAGATTGACAAATAGTGAAATGAATATTAAAACTTCCTCAAATTGAAATTAATAAAGATGAAGACTTGGATATACTGGTTTCAAATATAGAGAAAGAAATCCAAACAGCCCTCCGACAGGCGACACTTGTTAAGAATGCCAAATCAAAATTCAGAACCCCTACTGGAACAACTACTTGGACAGACTAAGAAGAGACACTAGAGCCGCTAGGAAAATCTGTCAGAGTTCACAAGATACAGTAACAAAGAGTAGAAGACTAATTAAATACCGTGAATTACTAATAAAGTATCATGATGAAATCCTTAAGTATAAAAATATTACTTGGGAGTAATTTCTAGAAGCGAAAATCTGCCAGGAGCAGTGGGGAATCACATATAAACTGGTCATGGATAAAGTCAATTATCCAATGATGTCAACAGTATAAAAAGTAAATGAGCAGCTAACAAATTCATGGCGAAAGACAATACTAACGTTATGTGAGAAATTCTTCCCAAAAGATAATCAAGAAGAAGAACCAGGCGAACAGTAAAAATTCCACCAGTAGTGGAAGAAAAATTAGCAGATGTCACGAATGAAGAACTGAACACAATAATTAAGATAGTAACGAACAAAAAGGCTCCTGGATTTGACAATATATCCAATGAGGTGGTTAGAAACTTGGAGGAACTGACTCCATATCTAACGAGATTATACAATCTATGCATAAAACAAAAGAAATTTCCAACCCCTTGGAAGTGGGCAAAACGCATAGCCCTTTGTAAGGGACATGATATAGATCCCCAGCGCGTGGGTTCGTATAGACCTATAAGTCTCTTGAAAAGTTTCGGTAAGATATTCGAGAAAGTACTTTATACTAGAATTCAACAGAGGTATTTAGATGAATGTATATTGGAATATGGATTTCGTCCTAAAAGATCTACATAATGCATAGACTTTTGGATGTTGTAACAGAGGAGATACTGCAGAAAAGTATGTGCTCTCTATGTTTGTGGATATTGAGGGTGCGTTCGATTGAAAGTCTTAGGTACAACACAAGAGGTATGGGAGATAATACGATATTACCTTAGTGAAAGGAAAGTGGTAGTGGAAGGCACGGGTGAAAACGTTCTTATAACACAGGAAAGGGAATGCCCGCGGGAGTCTGTCTTGGGACCGCTTCTGTGGGATATGGCAATCCAATCTGGTCTTGAAGAATTAGCTAAGCGAGAAGATGTGTGTGGTGTGGTTGCATTTGCGGACGATGTTGCAAACGTTACATCGGGTAATTCAAGAAATCAGATTGAAGAGTGGGCGGGGGCAATACTGCGTGTTCTGGACGATTGGCGCTCTAACAATAAGCTTAAACTATCAACAACTAAAACAAAATACATGTTATTCGAAAAGAAACTGAAAAGGGAGCCCTTGATCTACCTACGAGAATAAAAATCGAAAGAGGTAAAACTAAATACCTAGGAATTATAATTGATGAAAATTTTAACTTTAATGAGCATATGAGAACACAAAGAACAAAGGTACTAAAATAAGCCACATACTTATTTCGATTACACAGAGGAACTTTAAGTTGAATATTTCTCAAGTTGGCATTTATCAGAACTCTTTAATCAATGGAACAGCTAATTATGCTGCAAGAGTTTGGGCACATAGATTGTTGGCAAAAAAAGCTAGCTGATTCTTATAACGGGACCAAAAGGAATGTATTAGTTAGAATTAGTAGAGCCTATAGAACTATTTCTCATGTGGCAATGACAGTTATTATGGCATCAATTCCTACCAGTTTAGATGCTATAAGGAAAGCAACAAAATATTGGTTAAAGAAGAAGAAGAACCTTGAAGTGAAAAGGCTCCTTGGTAGACATGTAGAGGATAACTCGGTACTGCTGGAAGTGATTACTGAAAAATGGTAGCAGGAATGGCAAGCAATATCAAAATGCCAAAGACTTAGAAACTTCATCCCGAATATCCAAATGACTGAAAAAACAAGATCCTAAAACCAACATGAGGCTTTGTGCATTTTCTTACGGGTCATGGGCCCTATGGGAACAAATTGTACCAATTCGGATTAGTGACTGATCCTAATTGCAAGTGTGGAGAAATTGATACTCCAAACACGCGATGCTCTGGTGTCCCTAGCAGGAACAAAACACCATCATTGAGGAAAGACGCTCTATCCGGCAAATTCCAATATATGAAATACTACATACTACTACTTAAGTATAATAAACAATTTTACTGAATACACCTCGGCTAAAAGACATGAATTCGACTTTAGAAGGAATGTGTAAATGATGACCGATTGTGGGATGATTGTGTCTCAGCAGCATTAGGAACTCCTGTGCCAGGAAACTGTCAATGAGCTGCTGGAAGTGTGTTTGAACTGTAGTATGTGAGTGAGACTGGAGTTGGAGAGCCAACACCGTGTCTGTGAACCAGGTCTGAATGAATGGACTACTGGAATGCAGCAGATCCGGATACGACTGTGTGGAGGAGAGGCTGCGTGTTAGTGTTACGTGCGTGTGTCGTTAATAGTGTGTGATACCATACAGGATAAATGTTAGTGGATAATCTTGGTGTTTGTGTGCTCTATAAGGACAAGCTATAATCAATTTATTCATACTAATCTCACATAGGGGAACCACGAAAATTCATACAGGTGAGGAACGCATAGAATCTGGACATCTTCATCGTACTAACAATCTCACACACTTGAACCACGAGAATTCATACAGGTGAAGAGGAACGCATAGAATCTGGACATCTTCATCGTACCTACAGTCTCACACAGGGGAACCACGAGAATTCAAACAATAATTCATACAAGTGAAGAGGAATGAATGGAATTTTGATATCTTCATCATACCAACAAAAATAGAATTCACTATATGAAAACTTGATGGATGGACACTATATAACGAACTGAGTCTATCCTATATATTAGTAATTTTCTTTCTTCTACGTTCTTCCTTTTCTTGTTTGCCTTCCCACGTAGTTATGATTTTTCGTGTTACTTATGATTCTTTATTAATGTTCGCAAACAACTTAGAAGAATTCACACAGGTGGCAATTGAATTTTCTTCTCTCTTCCATTTTCTGAAAACTCTAACTAATTTTCAATTTCATTTCATATATTTTATTCCTATTACATTGATTTGAAGAAGAATTCATCAACAATTAATCAATTATGGAACTTACTCGGGCGCAGAGTCTGCGGTCGGGAAAGCTGTAACGGCGGTGGCATTGAGTACTCTGAGTCTCCGTCGCCTCACAAGCGAGTGAAATGTCGGAAATTGGAACCATCACCATCCAATCATGCATAATTAGTATTAGAAAACTTTATGATTTGAGCCACACAATATTAGCTTAAGAAAAAGTATGAACACCACAATGACCCATACAAAATTAATAGAAAGGATTTTCTTAACGCTGAAAATTAACCAGGACAACGCCATCAGTTGAGCACACACATTGAAAATAAGACACGTGATTAGGCTTCTTACGTAACAGGTGAACTATAAATATAAGTTCGAAAGAGTCGTTTGTCAGATCGCCTTCATGGATGACTGGTCTAGACGTCGACTTCTTGAGTGGAAGGTATCGGGTTCGAATCTAGCCCTGGAAAACATATTTTTTTTCTTTAAATATATATTATATGTTCATATTTATTATTTAATAATTGCAAGGATGTGTATAAATAACTGATTGCTTCTGAAAGCTAGAATGTATTTGGATGCACACCGAGCGAGGTGTGCAATGGGGGCACGGTGCGCCCGAAGGGAGCTGGGTGGCGGACCCGCTGGGGAACACAGCCCAGCTTAGTTGAATTCCACCTGTCAATTTTCTATTTGGTACACATAAAATTCATTTTATCTTTATCTTATCCCAATCCCTGTGCTGCTCATTTGCACGGTCGAGACAGTCGTAATAAAGAACGTTTTAAAGACATCCTTTTCTTAAGCAATTCGTACTAAAATGTAAAGAAAAATGTTCCTGTATGATTAAAAAGAAGCTGATGAGGCGCTCAAATTAAAGAACTTATAAAGCGACTCTCTATGATTTTCTTTTCTATCAGCCGTTCCAACCTGAGGTTTTATGACATATCTTGTATAAGAACCAGCGGTGGTCGAGTAGATAGCATTAGGAAGTCAATTATTATTCAATTACAGAATTCCAAGATATCGAGATTTCGAAATTTCGCAATTGTAGAAAGTAAAAATACCATTCTCGAAAATATTAAACATAACATAAAAACTTGACAGGGTTGTAGGAAAGAAATCCGCACTTTCACTAACTGAGTAATGGAAGTAAATTTGAAAATTTTCATTGCCATTTTCTTTTTAAATGTGTTATAAAAAATTCCTACATCGACACTCCGGGGTTTCGGAATATCCCAAGTTTAATCCAATATTTTCATCTGATATGAATATAATTGTCATCGAACACGGGAAATTTAAGTCATGTTTCTTCAGAATGGGTTTGTCGGTGTGTTCATGTTAGCTCAGTGGTAGAACGCGGGATTCCTCCTCATCAGGTCTTGAGTTCAAATCTCAAAGAGACCTTTTCTTTTTTCTTTATTAGTAGAATTCCACATAAATATGATGCAGGGAGTGGTTGCTACGAGACACATTTTCAGAAAAGTTTAGTTAGCCCTAAAAAGGACTGTTTTGGGAGTTGGGATGGGGACACTAATATTGTGCCCAATATCATTCTGCATTTATTACACGGTCCATTCTTCTGGTCATGGAATCTACTAGATGGCTGACAAATCTATTTCCTTCCCCTACCTTCAGCCATGCCTCGGAAACATGGTCCCACAGGTCATCCCTAGTTCTTGGTGCATCTGCCTCACACCAGCTGTCCCTTAGAGAACGCTTCACCTCTGCCCACATATTTTTTATCGGATTAAGGTCTTCTCCACAAGGCGGATAGTCAATTAAATCAATCTCAGCCTGCCCTCCGAACCATTCCTCAATCACACGGGAAGTATGTATTGGAGACTGGTCTTGCTGGAACTGAATAACACCATGAGGATGAAGTACTCGTACTGATGGCAAATGTTCTCATGATGTGTAAGTACTGAGCACTGTCCAGGTGCCCTTCAATTCTGTGTAGCTGTCCTGCACCGCGACCGGAATCCAACCCTAACATGAAATAGATACACGACCACTGCGATTGGAAGCAGCCACATATCCACGGTCATATCGGGTGCCCCTTGGACGATACACAAAACGGAGCCCTTCATTTGATTCATCTGAGAAAGTTACGTTTTCCCAGTTGCGATCCACATTCGCATGTGCAAATGCGAGACGGTAAATTTTGTGTTCGTCTGAGAGTTTTCCTTCAATGCAGCAACATAGCCAGGTAATCTAATCTGACGAAGCCTTAGGAGCGCTGTCTTCGTACTACCAAGTGGGAAGCTTCCCGTAGCTGTTTAGACGTCCTTAGTGAGACTAACCGGGCTTCGTTTATTAATCTCGCGTCTTCTGCCTCGGTAGACGTATGAGGACGACAAGGAGTACGTAAATAGCCAGTCTGACCTGTAGTACGATATTGCCGAGTCCATCGCCTGGCTGTAGTGGCCGAAATACCCCTTCGTCTCTCAGCTACAGTTGCAGTATAGCCCTGTAACTCCCAGAAGGTAATTACAGCTGAACGTCTGTCCATGATTGTTCTGAGCTGTGAGCAGCAAAGAAACAAGTAAAAGAAGGTAACTGGCATGTGATTGGTTAATTGCAGGGCACGCCCCTTGTGGTTAAGATTAGTGCAATGAATCTTAAAATGGCACAAGGAATATAATAAAAATAATAATAGTGTTCATAAATGAATTTTCATAAATAAGAAAAGCTGTTTTAATAAACAAAGTTAATTGTTGTACTTACGTTTACAAGTATAAATATACCTTCTGGATGTAAACCTAGGAAAAGCATCCACAGGCATGCTCTGTTACGAAAACAACAGACGAAAAGAAAGCCTAATCATCCTTATCTAAAATCACAAACGTATAAAATGGTTCACGTAGCGTGACTCAATCTGCTGGCGCTTTAATACGACAAATCTTGGTAGCATTTCTCTAGCTGTAACAGTAGCTCGTGGTTAAAACCTTTGCTTTCTCAACCAATATTACACGAACGTCGGTTCGAGCCCTGGTCAGGTCAAGTTTTTTTGCTGCTAGTTAATAAGACAATAATAACTTATCTTCATCAGATGACAAAAGTATATAATTTGCTAGCAAGAGAGAGCGAGAGGGAGAGAGAAAAAAAAAGCATTTCAGACTTCTGTCTTTTTTACTGAAGAACAGTTTAGTATCTTAGTGACTCATCGTTCGTGGGGATCATGAGCTTTGGGGATAGTGAATTTGTATGAACTTTGGGGATAATGAATTTGCTGTATGGTACCTTGGTCCCATTTTGGATATAACATTTACTTAATTTGTATTGAACTTTCACGTATACCGACGTTCTGTCAACACCCACCACTTCTCTGATCTTATATTGTAAACATAATAATTAATTATGTCCTGAAATGCTTGTATGGATACATAGAAAACTGATTATTATTATATCTAATTATTCATGCTTTGAGGAATAGATTATTACATAAAAGTAAAATTTACAGAACGGGATTCGAACCTATGATTAGAAATTACGTGTTCTACCACTGAGCTAACATGAACACATCTACGGTATTTTTTTGATAGAACTCCTGAAAAAAAAAAACATGACTGGATTTTTATTATTCAAGACAATGAAATTCATATACGTTGCAAATGTTGTTGTTTTTCTCTCCTTTCTCTTGTTTATTGTACTATGAATGTGAGAACTAAATTTGCTGTCTTCCCTTTCACTGCAAATGTGATTTTACGTATGGAAACGTAGGTGACAAAACGATCAGATGTGCAGATGTATGGATGGTTTCGAAATACTGTATCATTATGTATTTTAATGAATACACTTCTTTCACTTTCTTCTACACTGAATAACATTTCAGCATGTCTTATTGTACTTAGAAGAAGGAAGAAACATCTGCATATTTTATCCCAATGGCGAAGGTTCATCCTTCCTTCCAGGGCTCGAACCTGGCATCTTTTGTTTACTGTTTCCGAAGATACCCGAAGTTGGACTTACAGAATTTTCAGCTGAAAATTGCCGTAATCAATGCGATCATCCTTTTTGGAATAGGGTGTACATAAATAACTCTGGTATGCTGTTGGAGTGCTGGTTCAATCACTAAGATGAGTAGATGCTGAAACTGTTACTTACTGCCTGCAGGAATGTTGTAGAACAAAACATGACTTGACTGCAAAATATTTAACACAGTCTTTCACATTGAAATCACTACTTTTAAATTGTCGAAACCATGTCTCACATGTTCTAATCGATGGACGTGTTCACCATATGTTTCTACCAGCACACGATGACTTTCAACAGCCTTTTTCTTTTGATTAAATAAGAAAAGCAGTGCGTGCCGCAAATGTTCTTTTTCAGGCACAAACTTCGACATGATCACTGAACGATAAAACAAAGACGCTAGTGTTTGGCGGACTCAACTTGTGTGTGTTTGTAGTTTAATGTCAG
>JAGDQP010021917.1:0-21621 GCA_022664845.1 Lepisma saccharinum | reverse complement strand
TTCCATTTATAGCGGAAGTTTATTGTATAAGCATGTATAATTGCTTACATCTTCCATTTCTAGCGTAAGTTTATTGTATAAGCATGTACAATTCATATATACGCTTTTTCGAAAAGAAGAGGAATTTTGCTGTGTAACATATACATTTTGTTGTTGCCTGGTATTATATGAATGAATATTGTTACAACGAATTAATAGTTCTTCATATTTTTTACATAATAATATAGATCTGTACATAAATAGATATGGTAAAGTCAGTAGTTTTTTATTCCTAAAGTATCTTTACAGGATGAATCTCTACGTAAACCAAAAATTAGTGTATTTGCTCTTTTGCAAACGGAAGAGCGTTATAACCTTGGTTGAGGAACCCCAAAAAATCACTCCATAGTTAATTAATGAGTAAAATTTTGCAAAGTACAACGATAAGAATGACTGGCGTGAAACAGTATTACATAATCTGTAGAGTGCAAATCATATTAAGCTTAGTGTACCAGCTAATTTGTTTATATGTTCATCCCATTGGAAATTATCAAGTTTCAAGTTTATTACTCCAATAACCAATATACATTGGTGTCTGGAGAGTATTATGCGATATTTATATTATATGAGAGTATTACAATAGAATTACACGATATTTAAATTTTGTGAAGTATAGTTAAATAAGTCTTAGAATTATAGACAATGACATTTAAACATATAGACAATAATATTTGCGATATGGACAATAAATTTTCTATATAGATTTGTGAGTAAATAGCTTTACAAAGTACATAATAATATTCGTTAATAAACGGTAATGCATAAGTTTTAACTTAGACAATAAATTTGTAATAGACAAAATTTATTTGAGCTGCTGTGCAAATTTATGATAAGAATTCTTTTACATCGTAATATACCTTATCCAGCAAGTGTTCCCATAACTGTTTCTTGAATTTATTTATGTTTTCTTCATTTCTTATATGTGTTGGCAGCTGGTTGTATATTTTGACACCCATATGACTAGACCCTTCTTGAACGAGGGTTAAACTATTGAAATTTTTCCTCTTTTTTTCTAGTACCATTTTTATGCTTTCTTATAAGTGTATCGTTGTTTATTTTTGTATATAAAGCTATTTCATAAAGATATAAAGAAGGAAGAGTCAGTATTCTGTATTGTTTAAAGAGTTCTTGGCAAGAAGTTCTTCTGCTAACTCCGGCGATGATTCGCAGTGCCTGCTTTTGGTTAGAGAATATTGATGCTGTTGCTGATGCGTTGCCCCAGAATTTGATGCCATAAGTTATTATCGGATAAATAAGTCCATAATAAACCTGTATTAATGCGTTTGTACTTAATGTATCTTTTAGTATTCTTAGGGCAAACAATTAGAATTAAGTTTGTTTTTTACCTGGGCTATGTGGCTGCTCCATTTAAGATTTTCGTGTATTGTTATTCCTAAAAAATAAATTACCTGCCCTTGTGTTATAAACGTAGGTACATCATTTATGTATAGTAAAAATAATAAGGGTCCTAAAATCGATCCCTGTGGAACCTCATTTTGCAATGTCATATCCTTTTATATATGTCTTCTCTTTTTCCCGTCTGTGTTATGTGTGACTTCAACTGCTTGTTTCCTGTTTGTTAGGTAAGATTGGAGCAATTATTGTAGTGCCTTTCCTCTAATCCCCATAGTGTTCTAGATTTTTAAGCAGTATTTGGTGATTTACAAGATCAAAGGCCTTACTAAGGTCATAGAATATACATAAAGATAATACATTTTCATTCACAGCCCGTAGAATACAGTCAATTAAGGTGTAAGTTGCAGTTGTTGTGCTTCTCTGGGTAAGAAATCCATGTTGTTCTTTGCAAAATGTTAGAAATCCTATTAATCATTTTTTTCTTAGCTTTTCGAGAATCTTACCAAATATTGGAAGTAAGGATATAGGTCTGTAGTTTTGTACAAGCGATTTATCTCCTTTTTTCATAAATTAATACTATTTTTGCAACTTTCAATTCGGAAGGGAAGGTACCATTGCTCAGGCATTCATTGTATAGGTAAGTTAGGATAGGTGTCAAGAATATGTTATTTTGTTTGATTATTTTCACTGGAAATTTCATCGTTTATCGACTTGGTTTCTTTTAGTCTTTGAATTTCGTTAAACACTTCACTTTCGGTTATAGGCATAATATGGTGTTGAAGTTCTGCGATTTTGATGTTAGAAGGTGGGCTTTCTAACTATTTTATATGAAAGCAAAATGATTAAATATTGTAAATAATTACTCATGTTTATACTAACTATTCATTTGTGATATTGAAATGTACAATATTTATGTAAGACTTAAGGTATATCTAACCCACCGGGGAAAATATTGGCGTTTGTAATTAATTATGTATATATTATGTATTCATTAAGTATATGCCTGTATTATGAATATTTGAATGTATATTTTATTTTGAGATATTTTTCAACATAGCCAGTGAAGAAGCAGCCTCTTTTGAAAAGCAGTAGGCAAAGCAACGCACCTCTGTAAAATTTATTGTTGAGTTGTATTTTTTTTTTCTGTGTTAAAGAATTGTTTCCTCTCCCATGACTTTTCCGTTGAGGGAACCCAAGAGTCTGGTTTTCCGAGCTGAACTTGTAGAAAGGAGGGAGGATGTTAGCCGCGATATAAAAGCGTATATCTCAAGGGGCGCAGGGCCGAATTCTTTATTCTTGCGTGAACTGCAGACGAGGACGCAACTATCAATGTCATCATCGGGAATGGTCCAGTGAGAGGACAGCGATGCAGACTGGAGGCAAAGGTATCTGTACATAAGAGTAGAATAAGATTTTCGAGTGGGAGTTCACTTGTTCAAATCCCGAAATGTGTTACATTGTCTGTCGTATTTAAATGTTGCCTATATTTAAGACATAATGCTTTCAAACTCGAGGGATGATTGGAGTACAGTTTAACTTGAATTCACTTTGTTTTTTCCGAATTTACTGACAGTAAAGGAACTTATTTGTGATGAATTGAGACTGGGTGGTAGCTAAGCCGTTTCAGATGAAATCAGACTATTAAGGTGGAAGCACTTTCACGACTATTGCCGTCAGGAAAGTGCAATTTTTAGACTCTAGTAAAGATAATACCAGGTGACCTATAAAGAATGTTCCGCAGATTTCTATTGCCGAAGATCTGTGCGGGAGTAATTTTTGAATCTCTCCAATTGGCCCAAATGGAATTGCAAAGATTATTTAAAATGTGAAATGATTGGGATGATTATATTTGATTTCGAAAGTAACTTGTAAAGGAGACGGGGCACTATCCTGGTCTATTGCCGACTCGAAGATGTGCATTGCTTTTTCGACTTTTGACAACCCCAAACCGCCCATTTTAAGTCAGCACGGAAAATCGATTGCAGACTTTCTCTGGGAAAGAAAAAAAATTGTATTACCAATCCGTCTGTTCCCAGCGAGAATAAACCAAGAGGAAAATAGAGATTTTTAACGAATCTGTCTTATGCTTAGGTAGATTTGCTTTGAGAAGTAATGATTGACATTATATGCCCATCCTGCGCGCACCAAGACTTCAGTAGACCCAGGTGTGTAGTGTGTCCAGAGCGACCACCAAATTGGTGTAGGCAGCCTGCAAGAGAGGTAAGAAATAAATTCAATTAGGCTCCCGGAGACTATTGTCGTCTTTGGTTTTAGGATACGTGAGAAACTATTGCCGTTTCTCAAACTTGCCAGACACCTATTGTCGGTATCTGGATAATCGTTTGAACTTTGTGAGACTATTGCCGTCGCACTGCGTCGGGGCACGAGTTGACAGGAATTTGGGTGGTGCAAAGATAGTTAGAGGATCACTGAAAGAGTCGAAATTATTACTTCAAGGCTTTGCGAGGAGAAAATCAAATTAAAATAAACATATAATATTATACTGATAAAAAAATTGCTTTTAGTCAGTGTTAACCTGATCCAAGTCCCTCTCTAGTTTTAATGATATCTTAATATAATTAATTTATGCAGCAAGGTAAAGCGAGTGTTACTTTGATCTCTCTGGTAATGAGTCCATTGAAACCTTGCTCTGATTCGTGGAGGATTGAATCAGGGAATCCGTTAGGTAAATAATTATGTGCTTGGCGGGATTGTATATAAACAAAATTGTTAGGGGAGCTCTATGAACCTACTGGGACAGATTTAAACATAGTTATATTTTTTGATCAGCTGGCGCCTGGTTACTGTCATCGGAATTAATTGCTAGAAACTTTGAGGAAGCACACTGATTGCTCCTGCGCTGATCCAGGGGTGGAGAGAGTAATTCTCGAGAAGACTGGTTCGTCGAAAACGACATCCTTCGAAAGCTTGATGTTAGAATCTCCCGAAGGGTTCAGTCTGATTATTGAGCTCCAGAGCCGGTGTGTGTACAATCTGGGAACCATAGCCATAACATAAATGTTTGCAGTATTTGTAAGACCGATACTTTGCTGTTCGGTGTCTTTATTAAAGTTTCTACGACTTCTATAAAGTATTTATTTAGGCTTTCTCTTACTTGTCGCAGGTCTTTTATTATTGTTCCATCTATATTTAAGTTTATGTTAGGGTGTGTTCTTTTGTCTTTAATTTGGACATTTTCGTTTACAGTATTTCAGATCATCCGTGTTCTATTGTTAGCTTGCATGATTTTATTTGTATAGTAGTCACACTTAGCTTTCCTTATTTGCTTTTTATAGCATACTAAAAACCTTTCTGATGTATTTGATCAACCTTTAATTGCTGAATTTTACTTAGAATCTGTCTTTTGATCTACTAAGATTTTTTATATCCCTTGTTACCCAAATTTTCTTCCATTTATTTTGAGTTTTCATTGTCATTTTAGTGAAACACGCATAGAATATACAGATGCTTATCAGAATAATGGAAACACCTGAACGAAAGTGCAACTTACCAGATTAATATGGTGTCGGGCCACCTTTCGCCTTCAGAACAGCCTTGATGCGACGTGGGATGGAGGCATAGAGGTCGTGAATGGTAGCAAGTGGAATATTACACCATTCCTCGTGCAGGGCATCGGCCAGTTCTGTGAGAGAGGATGGAGGTGGAAATCGTCGCCGGAGTCGTGTTTCCAAGATGGACCACATATGTTCAATTATGTTGACATCTGGGAATTGGGAGGGCCAGGGGAGGTGTTGAACTTCATCCCGATGTTAATCAAACCACGCTGCAACAACTCCAGCTGTGTGAATGGGTTCATTATCATCCTGGAATATGGCGTCATTGTCCGGGAACAACATTCGGATCATAGGATGCAAGTGGTCTCCTAAAATTGCGACATAATCGTTGGCAGTGATGCGTCCGCGAAGTGTGACCACAGGACCCAATGAAAACCATGATATTGCGGCCCACAGCATCACCGTGCCGCCGCCATGTTTCACAGTTGGGCGGAGACACTACAGATCATACGCTTCTTTGGGCGTTCTCCACACATAAACACGACCCGTGGTTTGGAATAGGGTGAATGGTGACTCATCCGACCATACCACACGTTTCCAGTCGTCAACGGTCCAAGTTGCATGGTCGCGGCACCATTTGCGGCGTGCTAAAGCGTTCTGGTCCCTGATGAGAGGTTTGGCCCGTGCAACACGACCCCGTAAGTTCATGTCATGTAATTCGCGGCGGACTGTGATTGTCGAAACAGGTTGGGGGAGGTGCTGATTGAGTTCCTCCGTCACTTGCGCCGCAGTGGCACGACGGTTCCGCGTGACAATGCGCTTTAATACCCGGCGTGCCCTGTCACTGATGCTTTTCTTCCGCCCACTGTTCCGCTTCCCCGATGTGGTTTTCCCGTGTGTTGTGTAGGCCGTCATCACCTTCGACACTGTCCCTGGCGACACACCTAACACACTAGCCACTGCCGTCACACTCACTCCACATAACCGCGCACCAACAATTTGCCCTCTTTGAAACTCTGAGAGGTCTCCCATTTTACACTACCTCCGTCTGCTGCAACCACTGCACACTCCTGTTCCACGACGCCTGACGTAGTATGGAGACCGACCTAACACACCACCACCAGCAGTCCGGCGCTGCGGTCGCCACGACACCACTGCCAACCCATACATCTGACGTGTTGCCAACTACAGGTGTTTCCATTATTCTGATAAGCATCTGTATGTTGTCTAGTACGGTAGAAGCTATTAAACTTCTCGTTTACTGTGTTTTTATCATATACATCGATCCAAGATTCTTTGGACAATTTAGTTGTAAATTCTTGTTTATTTTCTTCATCATAATTTCTAAATTCCTGTATTGCGTGTGTGTCTACAATAGTTTGATCTGTTTGTATAAATATTACTTAACTCGTGTGATCTGTTCTGCATGTTGAATTAATATTTGAATTCTTGAATAAATACTCGTAACAATTTGACCGAGGTTGATTCTGAAGCAAGGGTATCTAAGGGAGAAAGCAGGCTTTGTTTTTTAAGATAAAAATTAAGTATAATTTTTTTTATTAATTAGCTTCAGTTCGTTTGCTGAAAACCATGTTACAAGATTCTCAAAAGTAGACTTCAAATTTTCATTTAATTCCTTCATAGCGTTACCTGACACAAGTATATTTACATCATCAGCACATAATACACCAAAACTAGGTTGTATACATTGCAACAGATCATTTATATATAATATAAAGAGTAAAGGTTCCAATATGGAACCTTGGGGGACACCTTTACTAACTTTTTGACAGTTGAAAACGATAAGTTGTTTTGAATACGTTTCTTTTATTTGTACTACTTGCATTCTATTAGTAAGATATGATTTAACCCATTCGTAAGAAGTGCCTCTAATTCCATAGCAATACATTTTTGAAATATTTGATGATCAACAGTATCAAAAGCCTTTGATAAGTTAGCAAACAGCCCAACGGCATAGTATCCTTTATTTAATCTACGCCATAATAGCATTAGTAAGAAAATCAAAAGGGCTGTATCTGTTGATTTATTTTTCTGAAAATCCTGCTGGCGATTAGATATGATATTACAAGAATATAGGAAATTATTTAAGCGCGATAGCATCAGATATTCATAAACTTTTGAAAATGTCGACAAAACAGAAATAGAGCGATAGTTTTTCGGGTCATACATATCACATTCTTTTATGAATAGGGATGACGTTAGCAAATTTTAATTTATTCGGAAACACACCTGTTTCAAAAGATACATTGATAAGATGGCATAGCACTTTTTTAATGTAAGGAGCACATAATTTTATTAACCTTACTCGGAACATCATCAACTCCTGATGAGCTTGAGACCTATATATTTACTTATTGTGTGTGATAGTTCCTCCTCAGTAACTGGGGTCAGAAACATGGTTTGTTCATTAAATTTAATCGTGTTAATTTTTGTGTGGGTAGTTTTATTAGGTGACTACTGTACACTCATTTGACATTGATTACTAAATGTATTTATAACATCCTTTGGGAAAATACATATCTTTTTTTTTCTCGTTTTGATTAGGCACTTTCATTGTTACAACTAAGGGTAGTTGCATACCAAATGAACAATTTGGAGCAGAACAAAGGGAAGCAGAGCAGTGCTGCACTAATACCATATATTGAAAACGTGTCACACACAGCGACCGATCACAGTGAAGCGGAGCGAAGATACGTCATACGCAAATTTATCAATACAATATGACCGCTTTGCTTTTAACAACTTTTTTCCATTCTGGGACTACCCTAACACAACACTGATATATAGTCTTAAATTCAGGCTCGATTTTAGCTCCACATTGTCCGGTTCAATCCGATCCAGACCAGAAATCGGAAGAGGATGGAGGAAAATGTGGATTATTGGCCTTAGCACCTACTTTTCTAGTCGGAACAGACCGGGCTGGCACGATTGTCCGTTGGGCTCGAATCGAGCAGACAGTGTAGATTGAAATCGAACCTTGCCGGGCCTAGATACAGGGCTCTGCTGACTGCACACAACAAGTAACTAGATATACCAGCTAAATTATACATAACCATATTATCATTTGCCATCAATGGTGACTTATCTTTATTTGCATTTTGTTCTAATACTTCAGAGGAACACCTTGTCGCCATTTCGAGAGGTTGCGTCCGGATTGGCGGTTGAATAGTTGGGTAAAGAGGATATGATATTACAGTATTTCCGTTTTATTCCCTCTTTTTTTAACGTCTGCAACTGAGAGTGCTACGTAATTTTACCTTTTACACGTGACTTTGCAGCCAAGTTCCGGGCGCGTAGACTTAACAGCCAGCTGAAAAAAAATTAAATTTTGCAACAGCGTGTATGACTCATGACTAGGCTACGTTACAACGTATCCACCAATACGGATATTTCTTCTATAGTAAAAGGCGTGGTTGCGTGATATAGCACCTTCCCCCTCGGGCAACGCTAGGCAGCTCAGCTAATGTAGTCGTAAAGCTGTATGAAAGTTTACTTTTAAAATCCCTTAAAGGGTCACCTCACATTTTTTTTCTTTGTGTATAAAGTTCTTCTGTGTAAGAAGATATCATGAAAATACCATACTAGTAGGTCAAACTGGTTGTTTTCCGAGAATTGGAAAACAATTTATTTTTTTATGTAAATGTTTACTAGATGTCACCAGTTTGAGTTGTTTAAATCCTATAAATTTTGAATGTTATATTTACATTTAGTTTCCTACTAGCCATTTTTCTTTTGTGTAAATACGGTTTCTATACATAATGTAGAATACAGTTTCTAAACCTTTATTCGACAGCTTATTGTTTTACTGTAAAAACACATTGGCTATAACTGTTAATGGAAATTTATTACTAAAAAGAAAAGGAGTTTTCGATCTACATATTTCGGTAGATTTGAACGATAATAAATATTTGTAATTTGTGGAAAGAGCTAACAAAGAACTGCCATTGGTGGTTTTTGTTGATTAGCTCCATATTCTTTATGAATATATGGTTTTGAGATTATCATGCTGCCTTTCCACGCATGATACTCGGGTTCCATTCTCACATATTAATATTGTTATTCACCGTGGCTCAGACCGTAGCGCGTCTGACTACGAATCGGGCGGACCGGGTTCAAATCCCGGCCAGGACACTGGAGACTTTTCTCACAGTGTTCCCACGCCTGGCGCTCTGAGGTGTACTCAGCCTCCTATCAAATTGAGCACAGGAGTGTCCTTGGTATTCCTGGGCACCTTGGGAAGGTAAAGGCGGTTGAGCGTAGGACTCACCACCCCACCTCACTTCGTACCGTAGGTCAAGAAAATGTGGAGTGCTACCTCCACATCCCCCATGCGCCGTTCACTGCGCGTGCGTATCGTTTTACCTTTCACATTATTACTAACCTGCGACATTTGCAGGATCAGATCAGACACACGGACAACCACGAAATCAATGCCCTCACACGAGGAAACCCATATACAGTAATATTATCAATAAATGATACATCGCGTCGAAAGCTATAAGGTAAAGGGAGGTATTTGTTTTGAAACATATATGCAATGTGCTGAGATATATGTCATATTGGGGATGAGGATATCGTCCAGTCAAGATAGAGTTGAAATAGGAACAAATTAATAGCAAGTTAAAAATTGGTATAGAGGTGGGGGAAATATGTCAGAAACAACATTTTAATATCATTGTAGAGTTTAACGGCCCCCAATCACTGAGTTGTCAGTGTTTCTACATTATTATAAAACTGAATTTTTATCGATGGCTTCTACACCATTCAACTAATTGGCACTAAATTCGTCATAAATGTTCTCCGACATCCTACAAGGGCGATAATGTGGTTTAATATCCCTAAGCAACCCAACAATCAGTATTGCCACCTTATAAAATTGAATTTTTGGTTGACATATCTGCACCAAATTTTATAGGAACATTCCTCGAGAACTTTGAAAACCGATTGTTGGATTTCCAATTGTCAAGTGCTCTTAATGTCTCCTTTTACGCACTACTCAAAATGGTATGTGCATTTGAACATTTGTGGCTCAAGCTGGAATAGGCGAGTAGAGGATATGGAAGGTATCGGTCAGGGTCTTACTTAAGATACAATCCCAACATCTGCTTGGTGGTGAAATTGAGGAAAACCTCAGTCAGTTTGATCGGCCGTGTCATTCGAATCCACGTAACTATCCATTGCCGATCCGAAGTGCGCCACTTTACTGCCTAATACCGGATAATAATAATTCTGCAACTGTAATATAACTTGTTATTTATCCTTATTTTCACACTGCTTCTGTTCTTTATCTAAACGTACAACGGTGCTATGTAAATTGGCGGATTTTAAATAATTGAAGCGTAAAGAATACGAATGAATAAGCTAGAGAACCCTAACATTCACTTTACATGTCAAAAGCATACTGTAACACATACCATGCGCACATGTACTACAAACAAAGTTTTAAAAAATGTTGACATGAGAAGAATTCGATGTTTCTCAGAGATTTTAGACTTTAGGTCCCGTTAACGAGGGAACTATAATGTCAGAGCAGCTAAAATTTATACGTTGCTTATAACTTTCAAAAGAACCGGGTCTTACCTAGAAGTAGTCCAGACATTTTAGTACAAAAACAGCCTTAACCAATCCAATATTGGAACACAGATGATTCTTTCTGTATTATACTCCAAAAGTGTTTTTTTTAACACTCAAAATTCCCATTGATCAGGACCCGGGAAATCGGTCAAAATCCAAGATGGCGGATGAATTTCCAAGTTTTGTCAACTTTCCTGCGCAATGCCCTGGCTGATCTTGGACGGAAAGAAGGCCGTGAGTGACTACCTCGTGTTGTTCAGGGAATGGAGGAGGTGATTGTCTGTTGGCGCAAGATCCAGGGAGTGCGATGGATGGCACAATTTCTCTCAGACAAGTCGCTGTATGGTATTCCTGATCACATGCGGCTTGGCATTACATCCTTGCGATTCACCAATGCTGGCTCCTTCTGCTGCAGATCCTGTTTCACACGTTCCAACTGCTGCGAGTACAGGTCGGCAGTGATAGTTTGACCCAGGGGTAGCAACTCGCAATGTACCACTTTGTGACTAGTGCACCATAGTCTTGCCTGCGAGTAGAGGTAATCTTATGGTGTACTGCACAGGGTCCCATGGTGACAACCAATGTCTTGCATGCTTGGGAGTCTTATACAGGACCCACTTTCGTCACTGGTGAGCACTTGATCGAATATCGGTGAATTGAGGTGCCGAGATAGAAACGACAAACAAGGTCTCACTCGTTGCTTCCTTTTGCTTCCAATACCCATTTCCTCAGCATATGCGTCTTCCTTATGCGGTGCAGGCGACGTTTGACTATTTCATCAGAAACCTGGAAGCGTTCGGCAAGTTCATCACACGTTTGACTTCTGTTCTGTTCGATTGTCGTCCTTATGGCCTGTTAGTTTAGTTTCTCTGAGAGCGGAAACCGGAAGCGGCCCACTAGCGGTCTGCCAGAGAATGGCGGCAAATGACTGCTATCCTCCTATTGGAGACGGACGGCGTCGTGGTGAAGACTCCTACTAGGGGCTGCCCTCAGGGATCGATGTTGAGGCCTATCTTCTGGGACCTGGCCTTGCCTAGAGATGCTGAGCGGGATGCAGCAAGTTCAGAGGGTGGTGGGATATGCCGACGATCTGGCGGTCGTTATAAAGGGAAGTAGTCGTCTCGATCTGGAAAATAAAGCCAACGAAATTACAGGGACAATGACATCGTGGTGTAGAGGAAACACGCTAACAATATCATCTGACAAGACAAAATATGTACTATTTAAAGACAATTGAAATCACAAAAGAGAACCAATAATTAAAGTTAATGGGAAGTCAATAAAAAGAGAAAGATATATCAAATATTTAGGCCTAATATTGAATGAAAAGTTAAATTTCAGACAACATACGACAATTGTCAAGAATAAAGCAGTCAAAATAACACATAAATTAGTTAATATTGTAGTAAATGACTTTAAAATTCCCATGAAAATAATACGTATATACCACGATGTCATAGTAAGAGCAATTGTGGGTTACGCCGCAAGTGTTTGGAGTCATCGACTAGATGATGTTACACAAAAAATAACAATTGATCGAGCGCAACGGCAACTCCTTCTGCGTCTTTCAGGCGCCTATTGAACTACTTCAACTGAGGGTCTCCAGGTCGCACTGGCTGTTCCCCTCCCCTCCATCTCCAAATTAAGAAATTAGGCGCTATGTATTGGCTGAAAAAGAAAGACCAAGATAAATTAATTAAAATCTACATAGACCTGCAGAAGACGTTTCTGAAATCAATTCACTCGTGGTCGAGGCATGGCAGAACCAATGGAACGCAACCGATAAAGGAAGAAGATTATACTCTATTTTTCCGAGCATTGAGGAACGATTAGATATGCAGCTGGAAGTTACGGGAGGTTTAATGCAATATCTAACTTGCCACGGTCCCTTTCGACAGAAGCTGCACCAGATGAACATCGTCGAGTACAATATGTGTCATACTTGTGGGATGGTGGCTACGCCCGAGCATATCATTATGCGATGGCAAGAAACTGAGCATCTTGCTAGAAATGAGAGAGAACTCCTGGGGGAGACCCCGTCACAGACGTTTTTTGAACTCCGGAACTGGTGGCGGCCCTCAGGGGACTAACAGATAGAATTTCCAACTACTATAAAAGAAAATTTATTAACGGCGTGAACCACCGCGTACAGGAGACAAGATAAGGGAGAATAATGAAACACCTTTAAAAGTAAGCTGGTGGGCGATCGTGTCCACGCAGCCGCGCCGTGACAACCGCGTCTATTAGGAAACAGAACTTAAATGTGAAGTGAAATAAACTAAAAATGTGAATACAATTAGGATAGTTGTGTCTGCTGGAACCCGGCAGAACTAGCGCCTTGAGGCGGAAACCGTCACAAGAGACGCTCTAAGTGTGTGAGTGTGTGAATGGAAGAGGTGTTGATGGATAATGTAACGAGTAAGGAAAGGTAATAATTAATAATTGAGCAAAAACGATGATCTTCTGGAACCCGGAAGCAAAGCGGTTAGATGGAACAAGTGGAATGAGTGAGGGGAGAGTGCGTGAGTTAAGTGAAATTTTGTGTAAAGTGTGGAATAATGGAAACGAGATTGCGAAATGAGTAACCTGTGACAATAAAAAGATGCAGTTAGTACCAGTAATGGGATGGCGAAAAAAAAACTTTGTGGATTTACCAACGCATCCACGTGCGCCTAATCCTATGTTTTTTATCTTGTTACAGTAAGAAGAAGAAGCCATAAAAAGAAGCAGCTCAAGTTACATGTTGTCCTGTTTTGTCTTTGTCCTGTCCTTGTCCCCTTGTTTGACTCCTTAAATGTTATGACATAAGTGTTTCTTTGTTGTTTTTCTAAATAAATAGGATAAAAGTATTAAAGGTTGCCTCCCATGCAAAGGTCCATATATGATACTAATGGCAATAGAACATTCTGAACGCCTGGCAAAAGTCCGTCCCGCAACCCCAGAAGTCTCAGACTGATGGAACACATGAGTTTTTTGGAATGCCGGAAGACCGGCAATCCAAGAATCTCTAGGGACATGCCCCAAGGCAAGGAGAGCGAATATCTGCTTGTGATGCACGTCCCAGAAAGTGCACAGCTTGTCTTGTGCAATGGATGCAAAGAGGCAGGGGTGGAATGCAGGTCCCTAATAGAAAAAAATATCCACCTATTGGACTAGAGGAGCGTCAGAATGTCTGACGGATCGATAGATACCTGCGAGCGGGTGACGGCGGCATTTGGCGGCTATACGATTGTTTCCGGCAAAATACCGCCTTGGCAGTTGAAATGCGGTATTAGTCCAATTTAACTACGGCGACACCATTTTGCTCATGGGGATGTCCATCAATGCGTATTAGACACGAACGGGCACGGATTCCAATGGCATCCCACACTATAACACTCTGTGCCAGACCGACGTGGCGATGCAAGACGCAGGTATCTCCCAGCGAAGTGCCACGGTACTGCCAGATACGGATTCAACCATTATGATGCAGCATACAGAAGCGGGATTCGTCTGAATAGAGGATGTCCTGCCATTCAGCTCTCCATGCGCGACGCTCACGACACCATTGTAGCAGGGTTTCCGCCATGATTTTCAGTTTGGGGAGTGTAAAGTTAAAACTGGAGGATTTAAGAGAAGTTTTGTACGGTTTCTATCAATTTTTCAGAGCAAAAATGTTTAACTTGGGGGGGTGTTGTCGAGACTCTTGGGGGGTGTTTGGGGGTGAACATCCCCCACAAGGGGGTCTGGGGAAATCACTGCATTGTAGTCTCTAATACGTATGCTGTGAAGTCAGCGGAAGCAGTAGCAATGGACGCCTTGCAAATACATGTCTCACTCTGCCAGACGACGTAAAACTATTCGTGGTGACACTAGGTGCTATGCAACATCCGCCGGTGCGCGCGCGCCATAGTTCAGGATGTGGTTGTTCGATGCAGTCTGTCATCGTGGCCCGTAATTTGGCGCGGTCGTTGGGATCCGGCATATCGTTGCGTAGTGCCTTCGTAGATTCACCGAATCCATACGTGCTGTATTGTGGACACAGTCCGTCCAATACGGGCACCAATATCGAGGAAGGATAAACCGCACTTGCGATATGATACAGTTCTTCCGCAATCAAGGTTGGAAACCTGTTGGCAGGGCTGCCGTATTCGAGGACGAGGCATCTTTCAACCATATACACACACTCACGTCACATCGACAGTCGTCTACCATTGACCTGTGGGTCTCTGGTCTGCCTCCGATTGCTCTTCCTAGATGACATAGCCGGAGCCTCTGATGAGTCACGGAGCTCTCGTGTTAATCAGTTGTTTATGTTTCCGTGCTCTACATAGTCTGCAATTGCATTAATCGGGTGTTTCCTTGTTAGCGTTGCATTTTTAATGGCAGGCAGTGTATTTACTGAACAGTGTAAAACCAATTTTCTATTATTTCTTTGTCAAGGTGTTCGCTAGATGTCGCTAGCTATGGCTTTTAATTTCTACTAGTATGTAATGGTAGATGTAAACTAAATTTTTAATTTAACCATTTATCCTTTGTGTATATAAAGTCTTTATACATAACATTAAAAAAATAGCTTCTTAATCTTCACTCAAAAACTTACTATTTCAGTTTTAAACAATCTGGCGGTAACAGTCACCGAAATATGATTACATAAAATCAAGGAAATGGTCATCTGATTCGTAATACTGAAGATATCCATAACAAAATTTCTAATTTCTGGAAAGAGCTAACCAAGAACTACACTTTTTTTGTGTTGTTAGCTCAGCATTAACATCTTGTGTTCCCATTTAGGACTACTTTAACAAATGGGGCAACTTCGTGTAAGCTTACCAAATCAAGCCATAAAGGTTTGAACAAGGTTGAATCAAGCAGTCTAGTTTACAAGAAATAAGATTTAAATAGCCTTGGCAGGGCAAAAAAGAAAAGCATAATATATTTCCTTAAAAATGAAAATGTTACAGTGGTTGAGAATCGAACCGAGGTCCACTGGCACACCAATTCTATCCTGTAGTCACTAGACCATCTTTTTCAAAAAACTTAATTTTACTGATTTCGACTGATATTTCTTTATTTTCTCTGATTCAACTGACACCCTTAGAACTAAGTTTGAAGCACACATAAGTATCTGCCCAGGTAGAGGCGTAACTACAATTTATGCCCGCTCTCCCATCCGCAAGAGAATACCTAAAGCCGGAGGTCGATTTGCTCCATTGAGAGGCTATGATGAACGACTCCTTTGGAAGGATCGATCCCACCGCACTGCGGAGTTTTGCGCCATTGTAGTTACGCCACTGTGCCCAGGGCGGAAATCGAACCAACAACGTTGGTGACCACGGAATCACACGCCCTATCTTGCTTTCCAAGTGCTGTATTAGTTCATCAGATCGGAAGAGAGGCCTGAAGTAAAAGGGATGGGAATTGGCGAAGATTAACCTAAGGTGAAACAGTCCTGGCACGTGATGGGACTTCATCGCACTGAGACTACAGCGAAAGCGCAACGGAACAAAATTCAAACAGTTTGCAAGTTTTACAAGCTTCCTCACATAAATACTTGTGCCAAGAAGCCCTGAATTAGGTTAGTTAAAACAACCAGGCCACTTACATTGTTCCAACAAGTTTCTTTCATACTTGTTTATTAAGTTCAACACAATATCAAGTTTAACAAGCTCAAAGCAAGTGACAAACTTGTTGCAAGCTGGCATGCTATCTTGGACGGGTTCGATTCCACATGACAGTGTTATTGCTAACCAGCGATTTGTGTGAGCATACATTATCGATCACGGTGAACTCTATACTCTCAGGTAAGGAATCTTACATACGTAATATCAATAAGTAACTCATCTATTTGAAAGCTATACTCGCTTCGTAAGCTCCAAAATTACCGTGATCGTTATTATTTCGCATTAAATTCTTAATTCTTTAAGCGTGGTTGATTGATTTCATTGTTCAAAACGTCATAAATGAACGGGTTATCTTCTAAGGACGCTAAAGCTACAATTTTTGTTGAATTCAACTTCATGCTACTGCGTTTAACAGATTCGAACCCATGCCCACGCCCACAGAAAACAAATTTCCCGGCCAAATGTGTCTTTCTTGAAGCATGATAATGGTAATTGAAATTAGAAGCATGAGTTTGACAGTGAAATAAAACCCTATGCTTCGCTGGTTTTAGATTAGTGATGTATTATACATATCTGATATCTCCTGTGCGTATGTTTAAGCTCATACATGAATACTAGTGCATGCCTCAACTCATACAAGCATTGTTGGTTTCTCTTTCGCATTTTGCATCATTTTACTCGAGTGTGATGCATTTGGGTAGATTTGGAGCCAAAACTGAAAAGAAAAACTGCTAATAACGAACTGAAATTATGTGGAATGCTTCCAGTATGATTGTCTGATCACATATTGCAAAATGAAGAATATCATATTGGATTTTTATATATTTATTAGGGCCCTTGTATACGGGAATACGGGAACATTTTTATACAGATTGTCCTGTCTGTCCGTGATTCTCTTGTAGATCTCAGTAGCTACAAGTCAGACAGATGTGAGCAATACAGTGTTGGATTCTTTACGGTCTTAAGGGTGGGGGAAAATATGGTTATTACCCGACAACTGGTAGGTCCTTTTCAATCGCTTAGCATTATCCATATGAAGATCACAAGGACAGAACGTGCTCTGACTATCAGAGCTGAAACAGGTCGCCGGGTTAATCGAATCATTCGGGTCAGGTTTTGGACTGGATCACTGGGCCTACACTTCGGACCCGTCCTAACTCGGTGACCCAATTTGGGACCCAGTAACTTGGAGTTCAAAGCAGAGTTTTAATTATTTATGTTACGTTTGAAGTGTTTCTTTCAGAGTTGACCAGGACGGGAGATGTTAACCGTAGAGCATGAAAAATACGACGCGGAAATTACCAGTTAGGGGGAGACCGGAGTAAAGTGGCCACCTTAAGGATTGTTTGGCTATATCTCATACAATTTTATGTTTTGTGGGTGAGGATTTTTCCGGCATGTTGTGTAGATATTATCATGTCTTTTGTGTGAAACTGGAGACCAAACAACATTTGATGTTTTCTAAATTATAGTTTTTGTAACTAGGTACAAAATAACCACTTTACCCTGGGCACATGAGTAAAGCGGTCCCGTAACAAAAAGCCATTATATCTCTGGAGTTATGTTAATTATACTGTAAAATTACTGAATACAATGAGCATACTATTAATGCCAGTGTCGGATCTAGAAATTTTCCTATGGGGACAAAGTTAAATTTTGCCGCTTTTACCACGCACTTTTGCCGCCCTTGCCATCCCATTTTAGCCAAACAACAACACGACAACATTGTCTCGCATCAGGTAATGTACTTTTGTTATCTTCTCTGGAGCCTGCCGTGGCATCGCTATTACTAACTCCAGTAAGGCAGTAGACTTGCCTGTCTGACTTGAATCGCGGTTTTTAATTTTAAAGATGAAGGTAGGTTGTATGGAATAACATAAAAATGTCTTAGTGCGCCGGTATTGAAATTTTGAACCCGTTTATGTCAATTACAGTTTAATAGGCAATTTTATTCCCTTTTTCAGGAGCTTCTATTTTCTTATTTTTAGTTGTTTGCCGCTCCTTAAACGTGCCGCCCGGGGCGCTTGCTTCCTTTCCCCCTCCCTAGATCCGACACTGATTAATGCAGTAGTCAAACACAGTGCAAAAAGCGCTAATCACATCTACCTAAGTGCTTATACAAAAATGGAAAAGAAATAAAGAAGTGTTCATAATATTTTATCAATGCAGCTGTAGCTTTGAACCTTTCGAAAAGATCTGTTCAACAGACAAATAAAAAAAACGCCCATTTAGCACGGTTGCACACAAAATTCACATATGAACGCCTCACAATCAACGCCCTCA
The DNA here is from genome assembly GCA_022664845.1 of Lepisma saccharinum. Lineage (NCBI taxonomy): Eukaryota > Metazoa > Arthropoda > Insecta > Zygentoma > Lepismatidae > Lepisma > Lepisma saccharinum. The sequence goes on along the minus strand of JAGDQP010021917.1, from coordinate 3,230 downwards.
AGTCCTGCATATGCATCATCAGCCCATTTCAGAGGGGGACCGTTTTGCCCCATTTACACTTTTTGTAGCAAAACACTGAAACACAGCATGTTGCCATTTGTCTTTCAAGATTGCTACACACATCTGATCGATCACTTACCGTGAAAATAAAAATACTTTTAACCATATATCAGCTATACTATTCGAGTATGTTTATGTATAGTAAAGGGCTTTCCTTAGATCAAGATTCTTCAAAACGTGATTTACTGAAATATCTCAGCCGCTGTTATCGTCCGATCACTGAAACTGCTACAACACAACTGTCTGGTGTTGGGAATCTTACTACGGTTTGCTATAGCCAGCGAACAGCACCAGTTTAGATGATACAGTAGTGAGTCCCCATTACTCCGGGGGACCTCTCTAGACGGGTCTCCCCTAATTACATTTCGCAGACTGGTTTAATCGGGTCATTGAGGTCAAGTTTCGGACCGGGTCTCTGAGTCACCTATGTTCGTGTCAGGCCGGGTCATTGGGTCACCAAAAGTGATCCGGTTTCAGATCTGTTACCGCCTATGTTCGTGTCCGGCCGGGTCGGTCATCAAAAGCTATCCGGTTTCAGATCTGTTACCGCCTATGTTCGTGTCAGGCTGGGTCCTTGGGTCACGAAAAGTGATCCTGTTTCAGATATATTGTTCATGTTTTTCAAAATTGAGATAGCCTAAAAGTGCCATCTGTTTGCTCTTTGTGAGAATCTTTCTTAACAAACAATGGTGCATGAAGAGGATATGCATAGTCCGTCTATTACAAGCAAATTTTCATTTGATGTACTGGGTTACGTAATGTTGACTATGGATTTTTAAAACGCTCTCGTGTAAAATCAATAAAATTGACAAAGTATGTTATTTTCCCGTGGCCTTCTTATGATGTACATTTAGGAAATCTTCAAATGTTGAGAGATTCACTGCTATATTGACATAAGTCACACATTATATAAAAGAAATGAAACTAACTTAGCGTTACAATACTAATAAACGTTTCACTCATCCACAGAGAGTACGTACACAACTTATTGTCAAACAACGAAATGTTCCCGATGTTTATTGGTCCATTTGGATGTGAGAGGTAATAATGGTATGAAAATGAATTGAATCGGTAGTTGGAAGAAGGAAATAAACGCCAAAACATTGGAAGTCGTTTTTCTAGTGTCAAAATATTTGAATCAATGAATAGAATCACAATGTGAGAGGCAACAAAGGAATTGTGTATTGTATTAGCAATTTCTTACTTCGAACTGGCATTGTGTATATCTATTCAGTAAGCAACTTTCCACGCAGAAACAGGACTTTTTCATTTTTAGCGTTTATTTCCTTCTTTTAACTACCAATTCAATTATGCTTTCACTTTCAAACAGAAGATTGTATCAGTAGCGATTCGTCATTTTAATGAAGCGTAGGAACTGTAAGTCCTTCTAATTCACGCACTCCCCCCTCCCCTCCCAGACAGAATTGTGTTCGATATTTGACCACTAGATAGCAGTACGTTAAGTTTCCTCGATTCAGAGTTGCCATTTGCGTATTTATTTGACTAAGTTCTGTACATCTTAACTTTTTTTTTTCATGAGAAACGAATGTAATCATTAATTATATTTCTTTTGACTGAAGGAAGATCCTCACTTCCTATACACAGAAGTCGCCTCTGGAATGTATTCTCCATTTTAGTGTTCTGGTATATGATTGACGTAACCAAAATGAACAGCTGTTCCCCCAACAATAAAATAATAGTTATAACAAATACCAAACAAATTTTAGGTGGTACGAGCATAAACTATTCTGGAAGGATATTATATCGTTAAAGGTCCAGGACAAATATTGTTGTCTTTATAATACATCGTGTTACTTTTACAGAGCACAAGTTCTTACATCCAACGATAATGTTTCGTAATATTAATAGTCACTCAGGTAATATATTTTTTCTGCTGCATGCAACAGCATTCCTGTTACTATTTTCTAAAATGTAGTTTTGAAGGATGTTCAGACAAAGATCATGACTGAGCTTGACTTTTGGCTTCCATCTAGTTACACATGTGGCCTTTAAAAACTAAGTTACTACCAGTGATCCCGCCAGACCTTTCCGTTGTGGGGAGTGTCACCTTCCAAATTCTCGACAACAGAGCAACAATTTTAAAAGTTTTGCACTAAAAATCGATATAAACCAAGAAAAGCTCCATTTACACCCTCCCAATTTTGACTTTACACCTCCCCAAACTGAAAATTCTGGCGGAATCCCTAGTTATTACGTTCAGAATGAAATCCGAGATACACTTGCCTCTCTGTGTCCCTTCTCCATCACTCTGTTTTGTCTCTATGATAATTATCTAGATTATAGGACCTGGCAAATTCCTGAGATATACCCATGTATCCTCAAATCACACGAGGTAAATGCAGAATGGTACCTTGACTTCTAGCTAGAACACTTCGTTTCAACTTCTACAAAGTCCAGAGATTATTTTACTTACACCAAATCTAAAAATACTAAGCAATTGTGGTCTCCGATACTTTTAAAATCTAATTAACCTTGAAAGTACAGGAATGGTAGCTTTGGCCTAATTTCGTCACAGGTCTTAGGGATGGCGTCCATTGGTGAGCACTTTGTCGTGGAAATGAGTAACCGTAAAGGGTTTTACTTAAAGTACTATCACGGTAATCGCCTGGCAGAACTTCGGGAAACCCTGCCAGGCAGGCTTGTAGCAGAACTACTGTCTTATAATAATCAAATACGGAGTTACAAAATCACCTATATATACGTAAATACCTTCTGAGAACCATTTTTTTTATTTACCATTATTCTGCATTTCTATTAATATGTGGTTAATTTACAGATAATTTCATTTTGCTTGATATCCTGCTTGATATGAGGATATCAGCAGACCGAGATATGTGGAAAGAAAAGGGGGAGGCCTTCATCCAGCAGTGGATAGAAAACGGCTGAATATGATGATGATGAAGTTCCAATAGTCAAAACATTCTCTGTTTAGCTGATGCATAACGAAAAGCCAGGGCTCTATTTCATCAACAGGCTTCACTCTACACTTTTCACTTTGCAGAAATTTAAGAGTGCAGAATAAATGTGTTTCATGAATATTTCTACAAGCTTTTCAAACCTGTGTTTCATGAAAATGTTTTCAGCACTTTACTTTCTAAAACTTTGTAGAAATATTCATGAAACACATTTATTCTGCACTCTTAAATTTC
>JAGDQP010021916.1:3833-31131 GCA_022664845.1 Lepisma saccharinum | reverse complement strand
TATATATATATATGAGCTCCTGCGTAACCTAATCGGTAGCGCGCTCGACTTCAGTGCTAACGGTCCCGGGTTCGATTCCCGGTAGGACCTCAAAAATTTCTTTGTTGACCCAGCATCGTGAGGACAATTGGGGAGCTGCTGTGAATAAAAGACAGTGGTGATCACAGTGAGAGCTTCGGCTCTCCTCTCCCAACCCGTCTGGTCAGCGTGGGAGCAGTAGACTAACTCCCCCTTCGGGGGAGAGGCCTCATCCACTAGTGGATTGAATATGGCTGTGATTTATTATTATTATTATATATATATGAGAGAGAGAGAATTTTAAAAACCTCACTCTCCTTTACAAATAGCATTGCCGAATAATACACAAAAACCTACGGAACGAAGTTTCGCTGTTCAGGTTCTCATGTCAGGTGAGTCACCTGTTCTACATCACGCTGGCTCGCTTTTGCGCTCAGGAATGTTTCGTCTAGCACTACGCTCCGACCTTGGATATTCCCCTCCCAGTACCTCCACACGCGCCAACACCCGTAATATCTTTTGCTTTGTGTGTACCTGCTGTAGTAATATTTCAGGTACGCTGTACGCATACGTCTAGGAAATATATAATTTATAGTTCTAAGCAGGTCTTCACTTCTCCGTTATCTTTCATTTGCAAAAGGTGAGAATTCTATACGCATCATCGCCAAGTATTTACGCGCGCGACTCTTTCTCTCACGTTTGGGAAGGTTTTACGTAGAAGTTTGTAGCTAGTGACAGGTAAATTTTAAATGCCCTGAAAGTATTTATTCTGAACTTTCAATTAACGAAAAATCAATGCTTGGCTCGCTTAATTTCTTTTGCGTCTCGATGAATTTGTGAAATGTAGTTTTTCGATGTACAAAAACATTAGGACAGAGCTCTCAACTACATTAAAGATATGATTCCACTGTAGCCGAACTAGAAAACCTTCATCACTGCCTTAGCGAGGGTGAGGCACCTGTCTTGGACACCAAAGCTTGGGGGAGTGGGGCAAACGGGGGCGTCGAAAACTATATATAAAAGAAAAAACTCCAAATTTGCTAAGGGCCAAAATAAAAATTTGTCAGGTTGAAAAATAGTTCGTTTTTTTAATGCAAATCACACGCAATTGGAGTTGTTATAATTATTTGCACATTTCTGCTATAGACAGGAAATATACGTAACTGCGTTCCGGAAATGTTGAAAATATAGGCAAATTTGAGCGGACATGCACTAATGATTATACGTTTCAGAATTACAGACGAAGGAGTTTAGTGTCTATTAGATATTTTATTACAACATAAAATAGGTTTAGAGCTTATTTTCTAAATTTGAATTTTGGGTTTTTGTCCGTTTTTCGATATCGTGCAACTGTTGAGAAGCGGGGGCTCCTCGACACTTGGGGCCCGAGACGGAGGCTCCACTCTCGCCTTCCCTTTGCGCCGTTACTGTTAGGGACATTGGTAATCATGAAATATATCTGATATTAGTCCCACATGGAATCAGATTTAACGTCACACAGCATCATATTACTCAGGTATACGTCACGACTGTGTGAGACCCACATTACAATGAATTACAGACATTCATGTCCTAACAGATGTTAGTCTTAGATTTTAGTATGTTTCCTATTAAGTTGAATTGATTATATTTGATCCTTTCCCTTACCTTAACACAGTATTAAATACCTTCAGTATGCTCTACCAACATAACTGCACATACATGACACAGCTACGCGAACATTTAATTCAGGATGAACCTCAGCCAATTCCGACACTGAGAACATACACAAATTAAACGAATGGGCCTGAGGAAAAGTTATGCCTTGCGCTTGTACTGGACAAGCTATTTGGAAGCCATTGAGCACTTCTACAAGGATATACCTACTGAAAATAAAGCATTGATATTAGTAACATTGATGACAAAGAAAATGTTCACTCAAATTAAGGCAGACACACACAACATTCATATTTGCACATCTCAACTGAATTCCAAAATTAACTCTTTTCCCTGAGTATAGTAACACAATTGAGGTTATTGATAGTGCAGGTTTGGTGGCGAAAGCAAAGTACAGATGCACCTTAAAGCGTGTGTGTATTCCAAGAAGAACACAGTATGTTACTTGCCTTTAGAACTGAATTTCAAATGTCGTATCATCTTATAACTCTGACAAATATTGAATAAATGTAGATATTGATCCGTGTCTACGATTACTAGTATTTTGTTTTAAAAAAAAAACAAGAAATAATTATTTTTTTAACATGACATTCTGTAAAGCATTAAACAAGTAGTATTCAGAAATATAATTTCTAAATATAAGTTTAACAAGGTCAAGAAACAGTATTTCGTCCTAATGTTATTGATTCCACAAACAAATAAAACTCTCACTATCCGTAGACATAGAGACGAAACAAATCGAAGTTTAATTTTCATGTAAGCTACATTTTACTCCTTGTAACATGTACTCCAGCTGTAGACTAGGCAAAACTCGATATGTAATTAAGCACTAGACAAAGAATGATTCATGTGTTGCCCTGATCATTAAACTGTAATTTCTGAAGAAGTAAAAAAATCTTGTTCTGACATGAATAGGAGTAGAGGAAACTGTTTTTCTAGTCTACTTTAAACTTAAAATTTATGTATATATGGTTAACGATTGTACTATTTAAAGGAACTCAATAACGATTCCCTTCTTGGAAAGGGACCGAAAACTGTTTTTGAATGATTGTCTTTAATTTTACTGTTTTGAAAAAAAAATGTGATGGACGAAGCGTAAGAGAGTGAGAAAAAGCTGAAAATAATAATAATAAAAATAAGAATTCTAGGTGACATTTCACTTTTGCCCCGAAATGTAAAAGCTGAAAAAAGAGTGAAACTCATTAAATGTCTTAATTCCACGTACGCACAGAAGTTTTATTCCTGTATCAGGTGTTGAAGATGTAATAGTTGTATTTATCTTTCATGGAAGAAGTGTGGTCAGTTGATGCAAAATTCAAGGTTCAAGAAGTGTGAACAAAAAATACAGAATAGTCGAATGCTAGGATTAAACATAACCGTCATTCATGTAATCACTACTCATATTCAACAAGCTGTCTACGGGAAGTTGAATCTGATATATTATAACAATGGAAATAAGCAATCAAAAGAGGATAGAAGAGCAGAAAAAAGACTTTATCATCAAGGAAACTGATCACCGCGCCGGACTACTTTTCCCATCCTACCCAAAATACCGTAAAAGATTTCTCACCCAAAGAAAAGGTGTAGAACAAACCAAAATCCTCTGTAGTGTAGTGGCAATGCTATAGAGCACACTATAGATAATTCTGTCAAACTTGCAGTGCCAAGGAGGCGGCTATTTCTGCAATAGTACAACACTATGAGCTCAATCAATATTAAATATGCGTTCATTAACATGAAGAAGACTCAATTATGTTGAGGTGTACGGAAACAGACAGCTTATATAGTTATTTTTAATGCAATAGAAAAATATGTAAGCAATCGTAAGCTTTTTCTATTCCTGCAAACAGGTCCATACAACAAACATGTGGTTATTGTTAGAGAGAAACGGAATATTATCTAATAATTACTGTATACGGAGTAAATTGAATTTGATTATTTATTTCTCAATCAACGGCCCACTTTGAACTAAAAAAAAATACTTTTTACATCAACGTTTTCGCTATGTGATATATCAAGTTAAAAATTTTCTCTCTCACACTATTTTTATGTTAAGTGTAGTTCTGAGTCAATGTGGGAAATTCAAAATGTTAAATACCACATAGATATGTCCAAAGTTGTCCCGGAAAAGGGGGTTACTTTGGTAACAATGCTTTGTGACCTCGTGGCTCGAGTATTATGTGTGGGAAGGTACCACTGGACACATACAAATTACGAGCAGGTCGTCCCTTTCATCTGATGGCTTAATCATGAGAACCGGTTAATATATATCATAAGCATTCTTAGTTTCATTTTGTGTTGTGTACAAACTTTGAATACTAACTCTAAGTTACAATTGTATTAAAAATAAAGAATCCATGGCAAGAAAGTTTTTTGTATCTGAAACATCTAAGTGTCTTGAAATGTTAAATAAGAATTTTAGACATTTGAGAGAAATGTTTCCGCTTTTTAAGACGGAAAATCTCTGAAGACTATTTCGAAATTATTAGAGTAACTTTGCAATAACAATTCTCAGCTACTCTGATTATGTTACAGCTAATCTGAAACAACCAAGTAAACCGTTTAAACCTTCAAATTCAGAAAATAAAAACAGAACAAATGAACTTAAAAAAACTATAATATTATTTATTGAGAATGAATACAATATTATTTATTTTGGTCGTTTAATGATATCTCGGTCGGATTTGCACCTACGATTTAAAACAAAAAAAATGAAGATTTTTTTCAAGCTCTACAAGATGGTAATTATTTCATTTATGTTGGCTCAAAATACAAATTTTTACAGAATTTTCGTTTTACAAATTCTACATAACCATGCATTTTTTTAAAGATTTTTTAAAGTGGTATACCATACCACACGTGACCGGGCTTCTTACGTAATACATGCACTGTAAATACAAGTACCAGAGCTCCATTTGCCAGTTCGCTTTCGTGGTACAACTGGTCAAGAGGTCATCTTCTTGAGTGAAAGGTTCCAGGTTCGAGTCCCGCCCGGTATAATACTTTTTCTTCTTTCTCTCTTTCAAAATATTTTTTAAAATTATTTTCAGATTTATTATTTAATAATGGCTAGGATGTATATAAATAACTAATTGCTACTGAAAGTTAGGATGTATCTGGATGCACACCCACATTGCATGGGGCGCTCTCTCATATACAGTCACTTTGTAAATTCTTCATTTTGCGCGCCCCATGAGTTTCATCTTAATCATGCATGAACATTTTTTTTTTACTTTTTAGTACGAATTGTTTAAGAAAAGGATGTCTTTACAAAGTTTTTATTATTATGACTTTCTAGATCTTGCAAATGAACAGCACAGAGATTGGGATAAGATAAAGATAAAATGAATATTATGTGTACCAAATAACAGGCGGAAGAGAATGTTAACAGAACTTTGAAAATAGAGATAGAAATAATCCAAGGAACCGGTTGCCATTAAATTTAAACTATTTTACAAAGATACATAGCTGTACGGTAAACCAATGGAGAAAAAATCATAGGAAACTTTACGAAAGGATAGGCCTACATTTAAGTATAGATGTGTCTGGGTGTTCAAAAGTATGACACTGCAAGATATTTATTTGCTGTATGGACTTTGAAACAGGATATACGATAATGATATTATTCACCGCAAATACAAAGGATATGTTAATCATATCAAATGCAAACAATGCAAGCAAGTACTGGTTTAAAAAACAAAAAAAAGAGTGACCGCTTCATGGAAACAACGTAATCAGTAGCGGCGCAAAGGAGGGGTTCAAGCGGGGCCCCCGCCCTGGGCTCCAAGTGTCGAGGGGGTCCCCGCTGCTGAACAGTTTGACGACACCTAAAAAAACTGGGACAACATCCCAAAATTCAAATTTACAAATTAAGCTCGAAAACCATCTTACGTTGCAGTGAAAAGTCTAATAGACATTCAATTACTTGGTTTGTGATTCTGAAACTCATAGTCTTCAGTGCATGTCCGCTCAAACATTTTTCAACATTTTCGGAACACGGTTGTGTATATATTTCTGTCTGTAGCAGAAACTGAGGCAAATAATTATAACAACTCCAATTGCTTGCGGTTTGCATAAAAACGAACGTTTTTTTTTTTTGACCTGGCAAATTTTTGTTTCGGCGCTTATCAATTTTTTTTTCTTTTATGTATAGTTCCCGACGCCCTCTTTCTCCCCCCAGCTTTGGTGCCCAAGGCAGGTGCCTCAATCTCACTAAGGCACTGATGGTAGTTTTTCTAGTTCAGCTACAGTGTAATCATATTTTTAATGTTGGTGAGAGCTCTGTCCTAACGGTTTTGTACATCGAAAAACTACATTTCACAAATTCATGAAAAAGCACAAAGGAAAGCTAAGCGAGCCAAGCTCTGATTTTTAGTTATTATAAAATTGAGAATAAATGCCTTTAGGGTATTCAAAATTTAGCTGCCACTAGCTGCAACCTTTTACGTAAAACCTAACCAAACATTAGAAAACATGTTGCTCACGTAAATACTTGGTGATGATGCGTATAGAATCCACATTTTTTGAAATTAAAGATAGCGGAGAAGTGAAGTTCTGGTTAACAGTAGTAACTTTGTAGCATAATGGGGTGGAGTGGAAACTGGTGTGCAAGAGTGATGGATTAGACTCAGTAGAGGAATGGGGTAAAAATGGGGCCCACGCTCTGACTTCTTATGTGCAAAAGATCATACAATTTCTCACAATAAGTAGAAATGATACATTTTCGTAGATATATGCGCACAGCGTACCTGAAATATTACTACAGCAGGTACAAGTCATATGTCAATTTCCAAACGGGTTATTCTACAAAACTTTTGAGATACTGGCATTGTTGAGTTTCTTTTATCTTTTTCGATCACATTAGTAAGATATTGCGATTCCAAAAGTATTCAAATGCATTTGAATTTCGTTAGATAGTAAAGGAGAGAAACATAATTAACGGTAAAAGTTTTATCTAATTGTATCTTTTCCAATATTATTTTGGAAAAGTAAAATATTGGTAAACTACCACCTTCTCCAACTGTTGTTAAGATACCTACAAATGTTACCTAGCCTTTAAAAATTAGAACTGTATAACGAGTGTTTATGTCAATTTTGTAACATTTATGGTGTTGGGACGAAGGCATGTTTGGAAATGGACGCCTGGAAGAATAATTTCTAGTCTCTGTGTTTTTCACATATCTATATAGTTTACTAATTCCACATTTTTGGTTACGTTTGTTTACGTATGTTTTGAAGTGTGTTTCTCGCGTTTTGTTAATAATGTAAATACTTATTTTTATACAACGCTTGCACATTAGATTTGCTTCAAAAACAAACAAGATAGTCTTGATATCATCAACAGGACTTATTTTTACTGTTTCTTTCACTTGTATTACTCTTACCTACACTGAAACACGTATATAATAGCACATATTGTTCATGTTACTTTTGAGGGTAACTTAGGAAGTACAGTACACCATATTGTTAAGGAACATTAGAGCCTATTGTTTTATATCTGTAGCACATTATAGTCAACATGAATTATTTATAACTTTGGTGAGTCCGCCATGATACCTCGAATAAAATCTGGGAGAAATACTGTTTTGTATCTGGGGAGACCCATTTCATTTACCTCACGATAGCGGAACTTATTAAGAAATATCCTGCGATATAAGAAACCCGTTAAACAGATTTTTTTAGCGATTTCGTCAAGATGAATCACGCTATATCCCGTATACTACGTGAATTTGCCCCTGACTTAGATACAACCGACATTTCCTCAACGTTCAAACGATTTTAATTTCGCAGTGTTTTTGGATTTTCATCCCAGTGTACACCACAAGGGAATAATCGCTTGTTAAAATAAATCAGTAGAGCACCTCGATGGTGGTCGGTGACTCAATAACTATGCCGTCTCAGGACTCTTACGTGTGCGCTTGCCTGTATTCGGATTATTGAAAAGCATAACTCTCCACAATTTCAATATTCATTATCATGTATAGCGAGTGAACGGGAAGTTCTCCATCTTGACTACTGAGTCTCCCGCGAGTTCCTCTGTTTTCCGAGGAGCTCAGAATAACGAGAAAGTAGGATATGGCCAATAGTAGCAGTCTGCGCTCACGATTGTGTTCGCGAAAGAGCCTCAAATCAAATTAACTTGCCTCGGGCCCAAAATTACCTTGCGACGCCACTGAACGTAATAATACTTTTCCCTTAAGACAGATAGGCCAATATTCTCAAAGTTTACATTAAAGCAAAATGTGCCATCTATGATATGAATTCCAGTAATTAATTACAATGTCTTCGACACACATTTTACTTTTAGGTTTTTCTGGCCATGTTAGCATCACTGTTAAACTATTTTAATCTGAAATCAAGCTAATTTCACCCCCCCCCCCAAAAAAAAGTTTATCAGTGGTTAACTAACGATGGAAATTGAATTCTGGATTCCAGGAACACTCTAATCGCTATATAATAGAAATGTGGGTTTTCATGTATAAACGAGGTGTTTCCCAACCACACTTGTGAAAACCGAAGGTTCTAGCACAAATTCCTCTACGCGAAATAGGGTCCAACCATTCTACGGATTTGAATGTAGACGGTATCCTTTGATATTACAACACAGTAGTCGTGTTAATGTATCCCTCTTTTGATATTCGTAATTCAATTGAAATTTATAATTAAGATAGAAATTAACAGAATATCCACTCGAAGAAACTTACTAAGTAAATAAGCTGCCTGAATGTAAATCCTATTTCCTTTTAACAATACAACAAACAATTAGAAAGCAATTTCTGAAATAATATCCTGTACTTCCAAAGCTGTCTGCTTTTATCACCAGAGAAGGTTCTAGGCGAGCGCAGGACGAAAGCCTTCTAGCCAGAGTAGACTGAATGAACGGATAAAATCCTGTTTAGTGCTTTCAGCAAACGTGAAAAGCTGTCACTAATGCATTTCTATTTTATTTCTATTATCAGCCTTAGATAACTCCTTGCTCCATTAGCTTCAGTTCAGAATAGATTACATTCATGTATTTTACATGTCGTTACTATCACACGAATCGAATATTTAAACTTGATATATCGAGCACAGTAATGGGTTCAGTCATTCTGTGCAGAACATGCTCTTCATGGTCTAATGGTACAGGCGCTAAAAGGAAACTATTACCATGACCATAGAGTAAATATACATCCTAGAGGATTTCCTAGAGAACGAACAAGACAATGTGTTCTGAAGGCCTTCTTCAAATAGTTAGTGTCCAGCCGTTCAGATGTCGCCACCGTTCCCTGAAAGAAATATGATGATTTTAGGTTTCTCTGCAGTATTGCCAACTAATCACAGAGAATCTTGTTGTTTCACTGATTTCCTTTAATGATGTTCTTTTTTTTTCAGTTGTTGTTTCAATCAGTCATTGAGAAGTCGAGTAGTATTATCGTAAGAACGGCTTCTGAAGAAAAAAATATTTTGGGTCTTTTACAGATATCAAACAAAGGAAAAAGGGGGAACGACTTTTCTTCAATCTTCAATAAACTGTGTGGGGGAGGGGAGAGGGTACTAGCCCAAGTTATTTTTGTTGTAAAAGGGTTAGATGTTTCGCTTTCGAAGTTGAAGGACCCGCGGGCTATGTTCGTGAAGAAGATAGAATTACCGTATGCTACCAATAGTCGATAAAAGAAAACGAGTCCGAAAGTGGTGGTTGAATCTTCCTTTGAACTTATGTCACAAAACTTACTTTCATAGATAGTATACCCCCTCCTAACACCTCGAAACTTTTCCAAAGGGTTTCGGTTGCTATGGGAGAAAATATTATCATACAGTACTTCTTTTCACTTTCAACTGACTAGATGTTTCGTTAGTACAACCGTATAAGTAAATACGTATACCGGTACATCTACATTTTCAAAGACTAGTTAGAACAATTGTGTTTTCTATTCAGTTCTCAATGTTTAACTCCAAATAAATTATGTGATTCTAACAAGCAACTCTCTGATATGATTACTCATAGACCTACCGCACACTATCATTTTTTTCTGGATGAATTTTTTAATTGCGAAAATGAAACTATATTTTTTTTTAAGCCTAGCCGCGCACTGTTGATTCAAATATTCAGAGATAAAAAAAATCACCAAAGATGAAATGGAAAAAACTTCCGTTTTTTTTGTACATCAAACCTCTGTAGGTACAGATACAATTGATATTAAAGAGTGAAAAGTATGTGACTGGACCGGGGATCGAACCCGGGTAGCACATTGAGACGGTTCGATCCCCGGTCCAGTAACATACTTTTCACTCTTTCATATCAAATAAAAAAAATCACTTGATTAAAAAAATCACTAAAATTTTTAGGCTGTGCTCACTAGTGGATTTTAGTTCATAAGCATCGAAATGGATTTCAAATACGATAAATAACTGCGTTTTATGCTTTGATTTTCTATTTAAAAAATGCCAACTTTGATAACTAATAACTAATGACTTCGTTCCATCTTGGTTCCACTTTAAAATCCACAACCATCCATGCCCCAGTCGGGATTCGAACCTAGAACCTTGGAGACGCTGGTCGGACGTCTGACATACATGGCTGCTCTTAATTTTAGATGAAAGAGAAAACGCGAAAAGAAAACTCATTGGATTCATCTCATTCGAAGCCAGCGATTTTAAGAGGGCAGTGTTATAAACTCGTTGCATCTTTGAATATAAACTTATGTATGGCTTTTTGGCATTTTCTTTTTCAGGTCGGGATATGGTAGATAGAGAATGGAGAAGGTATCGGCTAGGATCTTACTTGAAGTACCACCAAGGCATTTGCTTGGTGAAAGTGAGGGAGATCCTGGAAACCTGTCAGGATGGTTGCCCGTGGAGTTAGAACCTGCATGCCCAATCCGGAGTCCGCACCATTACCGCCTGGACCACGGGGTCATCTCTGAGAGAAGACAAAAAGAAGTTCTAAAAACATTTCGGAATATATAAGCAAGTATACGCTGTTAAAGTCTTCTGCTACTGAGAATTGTGAGGACCGCCATATTGGCTTTAAACAAACGGTTGCCTAGGAAACCTGGTATTTGATCTCTATAGGATTTTGAGAGAGGTTTTAAAAGTAGGCTTGTGCTCAGTAATTAGAAACATTTTAACTGCTATTTGTTATTATTTACTTACTTCAAAGTTCAGTTCTTAATAAAAGTATAAAAAGGTTTAAGTAGGTATGAAATATTAGAAGATATATCGTATTTAATCTGACAACCCACCTGTTGCATTATAGCTATGGTGTTATCATATTACGCGTTTGTAATTTTTTTGCTAATATGAAAGTAATATTGTCAACGTGGATTATATGGAGTATATATCATCTTTAGTAAATTGATTAGAGGAAAAATCATTATGTCCAATTTTGTAAGGAAATAAATGAATGAAACATACAAGGACGTATTCTGTATGGGTGAGTTAGAGGGGTCTGACTCCCTCCAAATTCAGAGTTTTGGGCAGAATTAGTATAATTTAAGACATAATTATGTACATTTAATTTACATTTCACGCCCATACTCACTTTGGATTGCCCCGAAAACCCGTGAATCCTACTAAAACAAATTTCTGGATGAGTTCCTGCCCAAAAACATACATTACCTTGGCACACGCGAACATTTACAGGTAAGATCAACTTTTGTCAAGATACCAGGAGATGAAAGAAATTTCCGAGTAGCCTATTGTAATTACTGAGTACAAGGGCTAAGAATATTTTTTTTTTATCATTTAATGCATATACGACATGTTTTATTTTCTTTTTTAAAGATTGAAACTTAGTAAATTAACCGATCACTTAGTGTTGCCACGAGACGAGACTTCTGGTTATATTGTCTCGTCTCGTGCAAAGCATGTCTCGTCTCATTTTGTAGCGTAAAATATTGCAGCATATCATGCCAACAAAAGTAAAATATAGGAGATTGCACCATGCTGATCAAGGTATAACAAAGTAATTGCCCAGACTCAGGGTGTAGCACACGGGTCCCCCAAATAGTGTGTGTGTGTCCCCCAAATAGTGTGTGTGCCCACCAAATAAAAATTGGGATAATACAGTAGATATACTGTATTGGGTACTTCGTACACGATACCTTTCTGTCAGTCCATGTTACATCGTCCAGCTTGGTTGGTAGACCGCATTAAAAAATATTTTTTTAAGCATTTATATCTCTTATGTAAGAATAGTTCAAAACAAGTACTATTTTTTTCTTATATCAATCTATTAATTAATTGCCGCAATTTTTGTGTTGAGGAGCATACCGAAATGTGTGTTAGCAGACGTTTACGGGAAATGTAGTATATGCGGACCCGTTTATCATAGGAAATTCAAACAAAAAACGTTCTTTCGTTTAAAAACCGCTTGATAATTTTAGTTCTCTGCTTGAAAAACCTAAAACGTAAGCGAACTGGTCAAAATGGTATCCAAATAGATGATTATTGAAATAGAAACTGTTCCAGTCTTCAGGACGCTTTTTCTCCCGGAAGAGATTGAATATTAAAGTTTTTTTTGTGCACTATTAACATAGCAAAGTACCTTCAAGGTTGATGCTTCGTTATTTTTTTTTATGAATTTTTAAAAATCCAAAAAATCTTATTTTGTTCATATTGAAGGCTCAATATCTCTGATGAGTTTGAAAGAAAGTTATTTGAGTGCGCGCTTTGGTATAATATTACCACCAGAGTGCCCAAGAAAGATATGAATACATAAAGTAGATCCTGAAATGTCCTTCTAAGAGAGATCATTTTGTTTATATATCCAATGTTCAGTTGGCAACGTGGCTACTCCGCATGATCTTTTTTCATTACGTTATTCAACCAAGATTTTGGCAAAATGTTACCACCTTTCCTTGTGTGTGGGAAGCGCTTATACAGCTGTCTGTATCTATTAATACTTAAACATTTCAATTATCATGACAATAGAAAAATCATAATTCTGATAGTAATAAAGAATACTTCTTTTAAAAACCATTCTTTGTACGAGTTACTAAAGCATGCACGAGCATTATTCATCTCTAATTTGCAAATTTGTAATCCCTGATAAATTGTGGAATAATTAGATTTTTATCTGGTCTCCCATCAGAGAAGGATCTTCAATGTTCCTAACAAAGCGTGCACGAGCATCATTCAACAAACTGCAAATTTGTATTTATGGCCTTCAGGTATCTAAGACTCATGAGGAAAGGATACCTTAAGGAGCTGGCTAGGCCTACGACTCAGGGGGAAAAGAATGCCTGAGGGCATTGGCCATGCAGAGTCTAAGTTTAACGTACTATCCCGGCATTTGCCTAGTGTGGCTGAGGCCAAACCCTGGAAAATCCTCAGTTAGGATAGTTGGTCGCTGGGATCACAATCAAGTATTCTATAAACATAATTTAATCCCAGTGGTAAAATGGCGTTTACAAAGATAGCAATTAAATGCAATTGCCTTGAAAAACTGCCGAGTTATTATTTTTTAGTTATGTCTAAAAGGTATGCGGCCCGTCATCATCATTATATACTAGACTGCCGATATAAAAATAAAGTTTACCAAAGTTTTACTAATTATTGGGTATGATAGGCTCTTGTACATACACTTTGTGTATATGTAGAATGTGATTCTTTTTAGTCACGTCCACCCTTTCTCAACCCCTCTTAATTTTCCGTTTGATTTGAAATTAGGAAGGGATGGTGAGAATGCCAAAATAAATATGTATGAAAATTAATTTATGTTAGACATGTAACAAGTGTCGGTATATGTTTGAAATCTTAAAACAAATAATTCAAATTTCAGTAATAAACTTTGCATTACAGCTATTGCATATATCAAGCTATATGTTACTAACATATTTCTCATGCACTTTGTGTGGATACCAGTTAACTTGCGCTCCATCTGTTAAACCTCAATTCCTAAGTTTCTTTGTCACAATTTGAAATTCGACAACTGAATCGCAATATGTATTCGCTGATGTAACTATGCAATACTTATTTTCACATTAACGTCCTTGCAAAATTGCATACTGTCGTTGTTTCAAACAATATAAATTCACTTATGATCTGAAATTGTAAATGCTTGTAAAATTTAACTTCAAGTCAAAAGTGTGTACACTCAGAAATTTTGCTAACCATGACGTGTTCTCGACTACAGTGAAATTGTTGAAATAAATTATTTTGTAGTAAGTAATCTTTTTCGGTAGTTCTTGTTTGTAAAATCTTCGACTGTATATTGACTGTATATTTATTTTGAGACTTCTTCATTGACACTTTTCGGTGTAATTTAAAATAGGGAATGGAATTTTAAAAATAAAGAACTCTTCTGTAAGTAAAATTAATTCAGAAAATGTTTAATTTTCCTCAATTGAATATTTAGATTAAGAAAGAATAACCGGATATATTATTAAGCAATGTTATGGCATAAAAGTGACAATAATAGTTTTGTGGTATATTGCAATTATAATTGTAGAGCTACCATACGTTCGTATTTCATACGGACAGTCCCTATTTTAGAAGCACACACAAACTTATTTTTTTATTCTTATTTTAAATATCTTACGGCCGGTTTCACCAACGATGGTTAAAGATTTAACAACCCGTTAAGCACATTTAACGTCTGATTAGGAGAAATGACCGTTTCATCAACATCGGTTAACGCTAACGGTTTGTTAAATCTGTCGTTAACTTTAATCATCAGATTTTCGTCAATTAAATATTTAACGGTCCGATAGTGATTGTGTATCTCGAAAGTTTGAAAATAGGAAAGAAGAAATGGAAAGCATAAATACAGAATTGCTTGATGAAATATACAACTTGGCACAATGCATTTCAATAGTATTAAAGATCAAAAACATCTAAAACCAATGTTGCCTCCTTTGCGGGCAGTGTAAATATGATGTTCGAGTATGTTAGGGGCCTATATGGGTATGCTTAAGAAGACGAGTGGTTTTACAGGAAAAGTAGACGTGTACACTACGTATTTAGGTCTAAGGTATAAATTACGCACTTGATCATCGTTTTTAATATTTATCGTACAAAAGAAAGGCAATATAGTTATTTAAAAAAAAACGCAGAATGTCGCTTTACATTTGTACACGTCGTCTTAACGATTAACATAATTCCTTTTAAATAATTTCAGGAGAATACTTCTCTTTAATACGTGTCTGTATATAGTTTACAAAACTGTTTCGGAGAGTGGTAGTACGAGTGGTAGCTCGTACATGCCAGAAACGTCGATTTAAGATATTTTGGGAGGAGAAATGATGTGGAGTAAAGAAAGTATTGTGAACATTACCGATCGTGTTTATAAATGTTCACATGTAAACAGGAAAAGTTAGAATAACGATCATACTACGTAAAAAGAATGCAATTCCGTCGAGTATATCTCCTTTAACTATAGCCAATAAGTCATTCCTTTTCATATTAAGTAATTCTTACTTTTAGCTACTTCTGTTATGCGGCGCTGAATGTACTTGCAATTGATATTGACATTATTTCGGATCCGTGCAATGAACAATATGGAGCAAGGATGATGTGAGTGCAAGAACACGCATACGCCCTTCAATAATGTGTCCCAGCCCCGGGTTAAGTTCAATTTAGGTAAGCCAAAAAATGTAATATTCACAGGAGAAAGATTTAGGCCATAAAAGTATGAGACTGAAAATGCAACAAGTACATGCAATTAATTAGCTACTTCCGCGTTCGAGTTGAGCACAAGGATGGCCTGTTAAATGTGATGTGCTTCAAGTAAGATAAAATAATTACCCAGGCTTTACCTAACCTATCTATGCTTTCTAGCGCCCCTCGATATCTTTCCATTAATTATGTGGCAAATACATGATATTCATCACACGAAATGACGCTATTGATATTCCCCATGTGGCGCCATACCTGTATGTAAAGTAAACCTAGTACGTATTTATGTAAATTATTATTAAGTATGGCTTTTCGAAATTGAATTTGGGTTGCTGTCTACCGCTAGGTATTTACAGAAGTGTCTAAATTATTTACAAGGTAATGAGTGGTATAAAATGTACGTATTTCTCAGTGGCTGGGTGACCTAAACTGAACTTGATCCATGAGCCACCCCGTTGCTTGACTTTATTTCATTATACTTACATGCATCCGAAATTATGAAAATAACATTGGATCTACATTTAACGCCACACAACAGAAATAGCTAACATAAAGTATTACTTACTTCCATGAAATAGATGAAAACTGGCTAATCCTGTCTGTATTTATAAGAATGAAGGGCTCAACCTTTTGAGCACTGCAATTAGCTATGTAAACGAAAGGAGAAACAATCCGTATTAACATATCCAGACATAAGAAACGTTTTTTAACTCATCTGTTTCTATTCCTCTAGTGTGTCGAAAAGATATATGTACTGAAGCTTGCTTCCGGAAGTCGGGAGAGGATAAGATTCTTGCCTTGTTTACTGTTAACGGATTGTCATAATTATTTTATTGGCATTTATTTGGAGATCATTTGAATACATACATACACACATGTATTAAACACACACGAACAAGCGCCAGCCACCTATTGCATTGCTTGCGGATTGCGAGGTTCATTTGTCAGGCCGGGGTACACAACTTTTCACTCTACCAATCAGAATTCGTTTAGCTTATGATAAATTTAGAAATCAAGTGGTTTCTTCACTTAACGGTCCGATTGTAAACGGTTCGTTAAATTTGTAATGTTAGGGTTGGTGAAATGGAAAATTTTTAACGGACGGTTAAAAATTTAACGCACGGTTAGTTATCGGATGGTTAAGCTATATTTAATCGACGTTGGAGAAACCGGCCCTAAGTGTCCACTTGAAATAGCGTTACTTGTAAGAAATTTTGAAGAACATGATTTAAGAGTAATGTGTTTTTCAGCATATGATAAGGGCTTCCAACTATACATTATGCTGATATATTGGAATATTTACTAATCTACATGATCATATAAAGTGGATGACACCTCGGTAGCAAACGTCTTGTCTTGTCACTTAGGTACACCATGTAAGAAAAGCTAAAGACACCCTGTAGTGCCCAACTGCAATATCCAATAATTTTGACAGTACGTTTCAAATACAAAAGTACGTTTTTCGTATGCAAAGAGTTACAGGCAGAGAGACCTGAATTAAGGACCACTAACAATAAATGAAGCTAAGAACCACAGGCAACTCAAACCCCTACCTAGTGAAGAATCTCTTTATTCAACAACATACTTCAGTAAAATGGATGTAAATAGACATGTGTATCCACAAAGGAAGTGCTATTCCACAGAGTAAAAACCCAAACTTTTATACGTACTCTGAAATATTTGTGAGTTCAGGTTTCACGCTTTACATGTCAGATATTATCAAATTAGTTTAGAAAACCTTCAACTTTTAATGTACACTAAAAGGGCAAATCTTAGCTGTTGTTAAGAGACTAACATTGAAGGATGCTAGCTCAGGTCTATCAGCAATATGTCACACAGGTATATAGTCTCTAAAAGAAAAGGTTTATAAATTGGCACGAATCAAGATACATCCAATTCGAAAGATTAGATGTTATGATAAAATGAAGTTCTTTAATAAAACGACAACGCTAGGTATAAAACTCATATTCATTCCCACATATACTAACACCCACACCCAAACACTCACACGCACACCCAATCACCACACACATACACTCACAGAGAGAAACACAGATTTCCTAGGAAAAGGCTAGATATGACCCCATCATTTACAGTACAATATTGATCTAAGTGGTTCCAATTTGAACTATCCAAAATGTACCACAGGAGACTCTTTATTTAATTATCATAGTTTTTCATTACAAACCGAGATGGCACAAATTGCTGCAACACATAATAATTGAAGCTTGCGTCGATCATTCACCTTACACTTTCTTTGAGTAAATTACTATCAGCAGCGAGAAAGCATGAAGATGAAAATTCGCTGAAGAAAATAAATTTCTGTATTTTATCCGTCCTCGAATCAATCTCCAACACATTCATTTTATTGACATCGACAACTTGACTACTTATATAACTTACAGTCATGTCTTAAACTACAATATAACATGTTCAATAAAATTTACCAGAAGGAAACTGCGAAATTGTCACAAGACTGCCCACGGTCACATTTTAGTAGAATAGTCCGTTGGTGTCAGGAGGGCATATAAGAAAAATATCGCTTAGGACGATGTGTGTCTGTGCGTGCACGTATAGTCAATGTGTTTTATTAGATTCACTAATTGAAAAAAAACTGTTTGCAACTATAAACCGAAGCCACCAATTTCCGACTCGTGCATTGACTGCCCTCGCTTAGCTCGGGTTGTCAACCGCACTTGTCTGAAATTGGTCGCTTTAGTCCATGGCTGCGAAATGTACGATAACACACAGAAAATACATTCAATATACATGTTTTTTCTATTACATTTATGTTATATAAACGTGAAGAATATGTTTCAAATTGATGTGAAATATATAAACTTTTTAATAGAGAATTGTAAAATTTGGTTTCATTTTTTTCTAAAATAAATGGCTATACATATTGCCAAATATTCTGGAAATATAATCATCACTATTTTAAATTATATTTCAGCATATATTGTTAATTTAATTTACGTTTCGAGTAAAACAACAAACATTTCTAATTTATTGCAATTATATAAAATTAAGTAATAGAAAAGTTTTAATAACATATTTTGTTTCTTTAAAAATAAAGTGCGTTTTTATAGTTGAATATTCAAACATTTGTAGCCCTAACAAACACGGACAGGTCCATTTTCGTCACACCATGAGCTAGACATTGTTACCGTCAGGTGGTTTCATCCTCTATTGCAATAGTAAAACTCTTTCGTTACAAAAACTGCCAGAGACGTGTTAACAATGCAATTAAAGACGTGACGTCTTAACAAAAGAAAGGCCAGCTCCACAAGCACTTAGTTTCAAACATGGCCAGCTCCAGTGGAGCCAATCACAGCACATATTCGGATCATTTGACCTGGAACAGCTTCACTAAATCTTTCTGTTCACGTTCAGTGTTTACTGTTCTATTTGAACTGTTGTGATCGTTGATTCGTAATATAGTTGTTATAAGTTTATAAGCTATTTTCAAACTGGAAAATAATGTTGAAGTTTGAAGGATACCAAGGATACTTCAATATATCTAGAGTAAGAAGACTTATTTTGACTAAAAATAGGCCTAAGTGTCCAAGTTCGTCGCAGTAATGTTCGCATTGATGTTCAAGTCGAGATGACGTACTTACATAGGACAGCCCAGGTTCTCAAGGTTAAGGAACCTTGTAAGAAGTTGTCGTCAATAAAACCTAAGAAACTTTTACCAGGATCTGTTAAAGTTTAATGAGCTAAACTAAAATACGGTCAAAAACTCCTAGAAAAACACCATGAGGTTAATTGGACAGATGTAAACTACCTAAAATAGTATCAGGACATAAAAAATATAATACCATGTTAAACAATAACGCTGAATCACAGGAAAGCGAACAAGAGGACCTGTATGAATGTGGAACCAGCAATGAGGATGAGTACGTTGAAGTTCTGGAAATTGCCAATTAAAGATTGTTCTATAGAAAAGTAGAAAAAAATCTGGAAAAAATGTAACATAGAAAGCTTGTAATTAAAAAGTGTTTTAATAAGTGTATTTATTATCTTCTTAAAAACCAACCTCAAGGAATCACTTTCATAGTTTCGTGTCTCCAGTTGTTGTTAGCAAGACGGCCACTTCCACACATTGGTTACAAACCCGTCCAGTTCCAATTTTCTTTTGTAAATAACTAATAAACTTTTAACATAATGTATCACATCTGTTACACATTCAATTTTAATTAGATTTTGGTATCCAAAAGTAAATTAGCAACATTAATGCTTTTTTTCTATAGTAAACGGTTTTTTCATGCTCCTGGAAATTTTTGCAAAGTGGATCTGGCCGTGTTTGTAACTGAGTTACTCATTCATATATATATATATATATATATATATATATATATATATATATATATATATATATGTGTGTGTGTGTGTGTGTGTGTGTGGCATTCTTAAAACACAGGCTGTGAACGTGGAGAGCTAGGAATATGAAATTAGTCTCCTTTCGTGACTAGTAACAAGTGCAAATCGGCATAATACTCCATATTGATTTGAATTTTCGGAAGGTTCCCTTGTTAGTCTCACCAGGCAAATGCCGAGATGGTACCTTCACTTAGGGAACATTCGGACCCTTCCCAAATACTTTCTCCTACTCTGTATCGTCCGGAACCAGAGATACCTAAAACCCATATATACAAACTGGTATTCATTCCTGAAAATAACAAAAATGCCTCCGAGATGTATAAATTACTACCAGAATAAGTTTAAAAAATGAGAAGAAATCCTGCAAAGAATATGCAGACATCTCTTTGCCCGCGATATCACGCTTTGAGCAACACACCGTTTTTTAGTATATTAGTTTCATGATTCTTATCCTATATTTTAGTTCGAATTCACTGGTAAATAACTTCTCAATATTTGGAGTTTGCCTTTCTTTCTAAAGGAATGGGGACTGGAAGCTTGCCAATTGCCATGACCATATTTTGTAGTAGATATACTACTAGACAATCTATATTGAACTTCATTGAAAAAGATGCTGTTGCATTTTTTGTTATTTAAACAACTTTTCTTCTTAAAGTAAATTTCAATATTTACACGTTTTCACTGTAAAAATTGCAGTGTCTCGCTTACAGTTCTGAGCTAAAATGACATGTACGGCTTAAACCTCACACAAATGGGAAAAATTACTTTCCTTTACGAGTAAATTTCATGGAATGGCGAAAGCATAGGCCAGGATCCCTATTGAAGACATGAACCCAGCACTTGACTGGTGGTGTACTGTGTAGAGAAATGAAAGGTATTTATTCTACGGAACCATTAATCTACATATATGATGAGGCTAGTTGAAAATTTAAATTCCTATTGGTCAATTTCTTCATTGAGCTTTAAATCACTAAACCTTTGTTTAAAGTAAACTTATATTTTCATATATTGTGTTTTATGTGGTGTTAAAGTGTCTATAGTATATATGAATGGTAGAGCATTGTTATTTTTTATTGGGGAAAATCAAATGTGGTGTGATGGCTATATATTAAAATTTTCCATGCACAAACATGTGCTCTGTTAATGAAAGTTATCGTAGTTATTGTGTTTAAGTAACTTGCAATTTTGAGTTATATGTTAAATCAGAAATTGTATTGAGTTTTAATGAACCTCAAAATGATCTATTTACAAAGATGAATGATACATATTAGAAGGGAAGTTCTTAAACTTATATTTTTGTGGCTACTTTGTTTTCATTCTGTTATTATTTGTTACTATTTGCATTCTCAACGCATGTCTGCAAAAAACTAACAAACAAAAAACAACTGTCCAATAAAATTGTTGTTTCCAAGTTACGATACGTATTTTCTTTGAAAGCAATTTCGTGATCATGATACAGTAGCCCATATTTGGTGGAATTCTGATGTAATACTTTTAGTGTTGGTTTGTTTGCTTCTGCTTGAGGAAGGACATCAGGAAGGAATTCAACTTCAGGGTAAGTAAGTGAATATTCATGTTGCTATTTTCTCTGTTCCGACAATTTGTTCATGTGATAAATATATTACATTTCTTTTCTACATTCATATGGAAACACTTATTGCTTGATTATGGTCTAATCATTGTTTGCGAAGTGATTGTATAATTATTTATATTATTACTGTTGTTATATTTCATTAACAACAAATTAGTTACTCCTCAAATAGTTTAAAAGTTGTTTAACAAGATATTTTCTAAATGTACTGTGGGTTGTATAATATTGATATGTTTCACGATGTGCTCGACTGATGTCGCCAGGGTTTGATTGAGGATATGGAAGGAATAACATGTTCGTTTGTTTTTATTCGTGTAAATTAAAGGTCTAAATAAGAGCACAGTAATGTTGTATATACAGCTTCTGCCATCAGAAATCAGCCTGTAAGAATTTCTATAGATATTTTAAATATTAATTAATTGTTCGCATATACTTTCTGTATCTTTGAATATAAATAGTGATGTGAAGAAAATTCAATACACACTGACTTGACAAGTCGATGACAAGCCTTGTGTTTGTACCACTATTGCCAGATATTTTTGATCCTTCCTACGTCATCATCCTTCGTCTCTTCTCGCCACGTCGGAAAGAATCTTGTGGACCAGACTTATCTAGCCAAGGAATCACAATTTTTATCTGAGGTGGAAGGAGTGTTCGACACCTGGGCTGCCATCTCCACGTCTGGCCCTACCTTGATTGTCTCATCATTTCATTATAATTGACTACTGCAATGGACAAGAACATGATTACAGGTCAACACTCAGGACTTCCACCAGTCGTACTAACACCTCATTTAGGCCAAGCAATAGGAATAGACAAACACCAAGGAAAAACATATCCTTCACTTTCCAGATCACCATTACATCCAACTTCATCATCCGGACGATCAGCAAAGAAACCTCATACGCTTAGTGGAACCGACTCAGATCAAGAACATAGCCAGCCACGAACAAGCTCAAACGACAGAAGGCTCTACCAAACAACTAGAATACAACTTTATCCTTACTAACTACGATCCTAAATTCCAGAACCTCAAAATTCTACTCCAACAGTTCTTAAAATATGTGTCACGGACAGCTATTCGCGAACTTAAACCAACCAGGAACGGTATCATAGTCAAGACCTCTGATTCCTATCTAGCACAGAAGATACGACATAAACACACATTTGAGATTTTCGGCAAATCAGCTTCACTAACTAGACTCACAGATCAACGCATAAAACGGTCTCCACCACCGCGTAAAACTCCTTTGCTATCTGTCGTAATCTGCGGTGTACTTCCTAGCATACCTGTTGACGATATAGAAGCAGAACTACGCGAAGAAGGTCTACTATTAACAAATGTTTACGCATAATGTGCAATGCAGGTCCCACTTATGTTGTTCGAGTCCTAACTAATTCTCAAGAAACAATAAACTTATTACTCAGCGAGGGAGCATACATATACAGACACCGTCATCAAGTAGAGCCTTCAAACACTCCTCCACCACTACCCGCGCATTGCGAGCGGTGTCAACAGTACAACTCACACCCTACCAACAAATGTCCAAATCAACCGATTTGTGCTTTCTGCTCTGGATATCATGGGACCAAAGTCTGTCCAAGCACCCCCGAAATGCACAACTTGTCATGAACAGCACCCAACATTTAGCTACAGATGTAAAGCTAGGCCTACTCCAGAGACATCCAAACCAGAGCTAGTGGTATCAATACGGACACCTGAAACTCAAACAGCTACAGCAAATCAAGTTACATCAACCAATGAGCCAATCACCATCAACCAACTTCTTGCTTTCATCACTCTTACACTGCAAAATATCCATCCGTTTCAACGCCAACATGTATTGCAGCAAATCCAACACGCCGCACTCTCGATTCTTTATTTTAACTTCACCGCTACTTACTCCGACCCCTATGCAAAAAAGTATGAAACAGCAGTATAAAAGAATCATCAACTCAAATTTAGTACTAATTACCATTAGAATGAATCTTTCTATTCATTAATATACGCTCACTGAAAGAACATTAGCTACTATTTGAACATCTATTACTCGAGGAAAACGTTAACGCATTTCTTCTAAATGAAACCCATCTTAAGCACAACCAAAGCTGCAAATTTCCACGCTATACCTTCTTACGACAAGACAGTTCTCTCCCTGTACTACGGGCCAACGGAGGGGTAGCCATTTAATTCAGTACCAAGACACCTCATCGCCTCCACTCACCACAATTAGCACAGCTACCGGAACATATCATTACAACTCTCTACTATAAGAGCATCTCAATCACCATGGCTACAATATACATCCGGCCAGGGCATGCCATACCGCAAATCTTTTTCACCTACATTTCTAATAATTTCCGCAATTATATAATTATGGCTGACCTAAACATACATAGTCGATCAAACCTAGAAAAGGACCAATTTCAGCATTTCATCCTCACAGAAATCACAGGCACCATACTACCAATTCCAAAACCCAGCAGGCCAGAATCAAACACAACTCCAGATGTAATAATTGTATCGACCAATCTCACATCACGTAACCACATTACAGTTCTGGATCTCATAGGTAGCGACCACGCGCCCATCAAACTAGCACTAGCCTATCCCAATCATCAACGAACGCCAACACCTCCGCCTCGCACCACTCTCCGTTTCGATAAGGCAAATTGGACAGGATACAGAACATACATCAGTCAACAGCTAGAACATATAGAACCTCCTACAACAGAACCAGAACTATACTCCTGTGTCGACAAACTCACCTCCACACTACAAACCGCCTCTAACCAATTCATACCTACAACCACTACTACACCCTATCGTCCGAAGTTACCACTCCAATACCTTCCACTCCTAACTAGATTACGCCAGTTCTACAAAGATTATAAGCGTCCTGGAAACCTAGAATCTCTTCGACTACATCGCCAACTACAACGAACTGTACGCAATTACCTTAAAGCATACAAGCTCCGCGCCTGGATCAAAACCTGCAATAAGCTGAAAGACACTAATCATCCAACCAAATATTGGAAGCGCTTCAACATGCTGAATGGAAAATACACAACTACACCTTACCCACTCATAGCTGACGATCAACCCTTGCACTCCGACAAAGACAAAGCCGATGCCTTTGCTACCTACCTTCAAGATGTATTCACTCCACTTCCACCGGACAGACCATTCCCTCGCCATCCCGTCACCAGACTAATCCTTGCCTCACCTGACTTACAACCCAGTATCACCCACACGGTTTCCGAACATAATCCTCTCACCTCTTCCATCACTGTTGACGATATCACTCAAATCACTACATCCAAACGAAACACTGCATCAGGCATAGACTCTATTACTTACCGCCATATCAATTGTATATGCATGTTCATTCTTCGGACTGGCTTTATTCCCACTGACTTGAAGACCTCAAAAACCATTATGTTTCTGAAACCTAACAAACCACCACACACAGTATCATCATATAGACCTATCCAACTAACTGCAACCTTAGGTAAAATCCTTGAACGCATTATTGTCCACCGTCTCCACACTCACCTAACCGCGCACAATCTCCTACCTCCATACCAAGCTGGATTTAGACCCTCTTATGGTATCAATGATCAACTCCTACGCCAACTACCATCATCACAAACCATTATAATAAATCCCAAAAATCATGCCCAGTATTATTTGATTTAGAAAAGGCATTTGACAAAATTTGGCACGATGCGCTCATCTACAAACTCTTCTCCTTTCGACTCCCAATGGCATACATACGCTTCATATACAGTTTCCTTACCAACCGTTTGGCCTATATTTCCATGAATTCATCCTTTTCTCATCCGATTTTCATCCACTCTGGAGTACCTCAAGGATCGTTCCTTTCGCCTCTTCTCAACCTCCTTTACGTTGCCGACTTCCCACATCTACCTACTAATACTCATATATTCCAGTATGCCGACGACACTGCCTTCCTTGGTTTCGCCAAAATCATCCAACAAATTAACACTCACATGACAGAAGCTATCAATAGATTCACAGTCTGGTGTAGCAAATGGAGACTTAAAATCAATCCACTAAAAACTCAGGCTATTGTGTTCATCTCGTCAAGAAGACGTTCCCAAGTTCACCGCAATCCCAGGCTCCTCTCTCTTTCCGTCAATAACACACCCATCATACCGACACGAACTATTACATACCTAGGAATTACATTTGACCATCACCTAACCTGTTGGCCGCACCTCACCACAGTAACAACGAAGGCTTACAACAGAATAAACCTTCTGAAACGCCTCACTGGTACAACCTGGGGACTACTACCTAAAACAGTTCTTATTACGTACAAAGCTTTCTTACGCCCCGTTCTCACATATGATTTCACGGCTGGACAGCAGCTACCCTATTCTACTATCAGAAACTTAAAATCCTTGAACGGCATGCCCTCCGGATAGCTTTTCGCATTAAATTACCAAGCCCTACTGCCGAACTCTACTAGCGCACACCGTTTCCACACATTCTTTACCATCTTGAAACCTTACGCCTCAAGTATCTATAACAACGCATTGGCACTGAACATCCTCTACTATTCGAAACTATACACACCACAACCATTCAAAATCCACGCAACATCAGCACTCCCTCACCACTTACATTACTCTTCTCGCTATACCGATACACTATACCTCCAGACCACGCAGACTATGACCTTGCCACCTCTCTTCACACTCCAATCATCCAGCCACATGTTGCACCACCATATGTAGCACTCTAATTTCACAATACTAACAGGGTCCATACTGTCTACATCAGTCTAGAGCAACCCCTAGACAGAAGATAATCAACATTCGTCTTTCTAGCCAACCTCAAGTGTTGTTGCGTCTATAACACCTGATCTTCATCAACCCATTATAGTAAATGATTATGAGGCAAACTCATAATATTCCCAGTCAATATTGTAATGATTAAAGATATAAAGATAATAAAGGTATAATAATATCCCCATCACCACCTCAAACGGTCCTGCGCCCCTGTATTTCCTAAACATCCCTTCCCCAATAGAGGGTGTACCCCTCTGAATAGCGCCAGCTTCAGCTGGCTAAAAAAATTCAATACACGTTAATACTGAGCTGACAAGTCGATGACAAGCATCGTGTTTGTACCACTAATGCAAGTTAATTTTTAATATCCTGTCTGCGTCATCGTCCCTAGTTTTCTCTCGCCACATCGGAACAAATTTTGTGGACCAGGTTTATTTAGCCAAGGGGATACAATTTTTTGTCTGAAGTGGAAGAAGTGTTCGACACCTGGGCTACTATCCCCACGGGTGGCCCCACCTTGATTGTTTCGTAATTTCATCATCATTGACCTCTCCAATGGACAAGGACACGACTACGGGTCAACACTAAGGACTTCCGCAAATGATATTAGAACCGCCTAACTATTCTACATTAGGAGCCATTCCAAGACGAAAAAACAAGGAAAAACAGTTATCTCGATCACCGGAAAATCTCCACTCTGGACGCAGCACATCGCAATCACCGCCTTCCAAAAGGACTCATGCAATTAATAAATCAGAGAAAGAATGACCAATGGACATAAACCAAAATGACTTTCAACGGTTTCCAACATCTGCAGGAACAACACTAATATTTTCATTTCTGCTTACAAATTTTGATACGAAATTTCAAAATCATACCGCACAGACCATCACAAAATGTATACAATTATGGCTTTAGTGTTTCTATTTATAAGAATCAGATAAATACTCACGTATACAATTATGGCTTTAGTGTTTCTATTTATAAGAATCAGATCCATACTCACGCATAAACCGTTATTTGAACAATTACTTCTAGAAGAAGACACTCTATTAAATGAAACAGGCCTAAAACTAAATATCTCGTTTCACCATGCTTTGTCTAGATAGCACCATACCAGCACAGCGAACAAACGGAGGTGTCGCCATAAGATTTTCGCAAAAAAATAACCTACCGTAAATGCACTGATAACACCCCAAATTTGCCTGAATACCTCATTACTACCTTATGCTA
>JAGDQP010021915.1:2871-31131 GCA_022664845.1 Lepisma saccharinum | reverse complement strand
TAATTTCTTTCTTGCTTTGGAATCAAATAAAAGCAGTAGAATTGATATTTTCGGTCGCGCTGTAGCCTAGGTATGCTGTATGTTTGTTCATGTGAATTAAACGTAAAAATTCTGAAACGCGATCTATTACTCACAAAACTACAAACATGTTTTCTCTTCTAGTGTATGTGTGCTTGAATTCATCCAGATTTGAAACATTGTTACTCTTGTACTATTGCAAACAATAAATAAAACGTAGTTTTGTACTTTGCTGTGTTAGATGCACTCGAAAGAAGCATTCTGGCAACGTTCTACTTATAATTGTTATTAGATATAGCGTAAGTAAGGATATTCGGTCACTGTGCATATTTTTTATTGTTTGAATCCGATAGTATTAACAAAATAAAATTACGGAAAATATTTATCTAGAATATCACTAACACAAAGAAAAGCCGGAAGGGCAGTTTAGGGTAAATTTATGATAAAAAGGAAGGAGTTTACTTACATCTTATTTGTCCCGTATTAAACACACACATACACAAATATACACAGGTCACTACTATATTTCGAGCCCACTGTAGGCTCATAATCATGTATGGCGAAGAAAATGACGTGCACCTGTAGAATAAACACAAGGTCGAAGAGACAGTGGCGACACGTAGCGGACGACGCATCAAGCTTTAAGAACAACTGTACAGCGTGTAAGTTCGGGATGGGATCGTGGAAGGAAATGTGTTGAAAATGCAGAGAAAATGGGAGGTTTAGAGTTACTGAAGGTTGAGGCCAGGTATTATTTTCGAGCTCAAACCATGAATAAAGGCGCCCTCCCACAGACGGCATGTTGAGGTGCTGGTCGTAGGGGGAAAAACGTGTAGGCCTGTTATGGCAACCACATTCCTTGACCTGGACTTCGCTTTAGAAAACATTACCCTCACTACTTCCGTTCACATAAAACCTACCAACCATATGCAGTATTTACACTACTTAAGTTCCCATCCTTATCACGCCAAGAAAGCGATTCCTTTCTCCTTTGCCGTCAGAGGACGACGCCTGAATTCCACCACATCTGCTGCTGAAACTTACAACCAACGCCTCCAGGAGGCTCTAGTCAACCGAGGCTACCCTTCTAACCTTGTAACCAAACAGATCCGCCGTGCATCCTCACACTCAACCCACCATCGACCAACCCACCGGCTCTAATCACCCAGTTCCATCCTAAACTAACCAAGGTCAAACAAATCCTACTCTAATTTCCACATTCTCCAATCTGACCCAAACACAAGATCAATATTCCCCACCAAACCTAGATTAGTTTTTCAACATCCACCTAATCTTAAAAACATCTTGGTCCGTACGAATCCCTCTTTGCCACCACACCAAACCGGCGCACAGACATGCCAGAGACCAAGATGTAAGGTCTCCTCCATTTTCATCACTTCTCCCACAATCACTATCAATACTGCTAATGGTCGGTACACCCTCAATCCCAAGGGTACATGCCACACCCCTAATGTTATATACATCCTAACCTGCAAGTTCTGTGACGCCTTTTCTGTGGGGGAAACAGGTGGTGCTCTGAATCTTCGTATTAACAACCATCGCCACTTTTGCTCTACCAACAAACTAGATTTCCCAGTTTCCTTACACACCGAGTCTCACAACACCAATTTTGATCTATCTTTCCTGGTTGCAATAATACACGTTTTGCCAGCACCTCAACACGCCGTCTGTGGGAGGGCGACTTTATTCATGGTTTGAAGGCTAAAATAAAACCTGACCTTAATAACTCTAAACCTCCCGTTTCATCTGCATTTTCAACACATTTCCTTACACGCTGTACAATTGTCAGTTGTTCCTAGCTCCTGAAATCCACGAGCAGTCAGTTATTCTCCAAGCTTGATGCATCGTCCGCTACGTGTCGCCACTTGTCTCTAACCTTGTGCTTGTTTTACATGTGCACGTCGTTTTCTTCTCCATACATGATTATGAGCGTACAGTGTGCTCGAAATATAAAAGTGACCTGTGTATATGTGTGTTCTATTACGGAACATAAGTTGTAAGTAAATTTCTTCCTTTTTATTATAAATTTATCTAGAATACGAAATATTTAGTACGACGTTGTCACACTGATGTTCGTTGACAAGGAAACTACTGAAAGTCTATGCATGTGTAATTTAAATTATGTTGTAGACATCTTCACGCTAATTTTAGGTATATTCTGAATTTAGGTTTGCTTACGAAGTACTGTCCTTCCAAGCTTGTAAAATGCGGCGGCGACTGTTGAAATTTGAGAACCAGGTTGAAATTCAGGTAAGTTGATATTTTGCACGTTACTTGCTACTTCATTTTAACTATTCAATAGTTTTAAAATGTAAATTTGAAATATATTCTGGTGAATATTTTGCAGGCTTTGTATATTTTGTAACCCTAAATTTACAGGATTACAGAACAAAATTTTACCTGAGTACGAAAAAGAAAGCTTCTTGCAACAATATGTTCTACCCACTACAATACCATGCATACCTTATGGGATGAGATTAGAAGAGAGTACTTTTTCTTTCAGTTAGTTATTGCGTGAATGGTTGATTGATTTGTTACGGGGCCAATTCCCAAACGAAGTTATATTTTATAAGAGTAAAATGAATTAATTTACAAGTTTCAGTATTTACAGCTAGTCAATGATAACCGATGACAAGCTATACTGGTACATAATCAGATTCATAGTTTGCAAAGCGTGGGATGTTGCCTTAAACGTGTTGCTGTAGAAACAGTTTGTTCTCACCACCACCAAAGTTCGCATGTGCATTGCGGGCTATTTCGAAGTAAAAGCTCACAGAACTTATTTCAGAAGGTGGTGGTTACGCTTCTCACAGAATTACTAACTCGAGATAGTTCACGATTTTAATATTTCCTTTGTTTCTCTTCGGTACCTTTTGCAATTTGCCAAGCCCGAGAATGTCACGTGGCAGGTGATGAAATGATGAATTCATTGTGTGGTTTTATTTGAAGACAACTAAATATAGTGCCATCGAAAATGGCTGATGGATTCACTTTCTAAATCCAATGACTTACATAGTATGACAATCCAGGGCGTACATTCGATACAGATTTAACCTGTACATTGCGAACCATTCAGAACTCTGGCAGAGTGTCCAGCGATCTGGAAAAGTTAAGGAATTTTAGGATTTCTCCGTGTTGTACCTTATTTGTGGATGTTCCTGCCCATAAAGCAGGGCAGAGAAGGATGTTTCACATGCTTGTAGTAGGATTTAGTGTTCAAGTTACAAACTGTCGGTCATCCACGGCCTGAGCCTTAAATCCCTAAAGGCCACAAATAATAAATAAATAAATAAATCGGGTCGATTACCCCTTTCTTTTAACGTAACAAATTTATACGTTTAACCTGCTATGGCGTGTAAGGTAAGATTACGCTTAAGATTTTTTCTATCTTTTCCGTTAAATTAATAGTTCGACTACAAACTGAAAAAAGAAATCAGTGCGGAAAACAGGAAAGAATCATATTTTTTTATTCCTCCTCGCTGGACATTTTGTCTGGGCTTTTAGTTCGGATCCACATCCGAACTGTAGGTCTAAGGAGGTTAAAAGAAACATTCCATATATTGTGCTTGGCATTGTTAGATTGAAGAAATTTCGAATTAAAAAAAAATCCAGGGCAATTTTCTATGAATCTCTATACAAATGAATAGAAATAAGCCCTTGAACATTTTGTACTATGTGCAAGGGGCATTTAGTTGCATCGTTAAATATTTAAAGTGGGATGCACCACCTGTTGATGATTGCAAACAACACAGAGAGAATTTTAGTTTTGTGACGTCTCCCATAGGATTTCCAGTTGAAGTACGGGAAGAGTTGTAGGTTAAGAATTCTGCTTAGCTTAAGTGCTTACTTTTCCTTCATAGATTGACTACGTTGTTCAGTAATAAGTTTGTTACGCGTCATTAATTGTAATGACGTCTTTCTTTCAGATATGTTATATGATGTAACAGTACGGTAAAAGTTTGTGTTAAGTCATTGAAGATGATGAGGAAAATCACATCGAGTCATCCGACTCTGTCGGAGATGGTCAATAGTGCTATCATGAACCTTAAAAGTCGAAAAGGGTCTTCATTACAAGCTATTAAGCGATATCTTTCAGATTACTACGGAGTTAATGTAAAAAAACTATCTTCAAATATCTGCATGTACTTGAGAACTGCTGTCAACTCGGGAGCTTTGTGGCGGGTGAGTGGAAGGGGAGCAGCGGGGTCTTTCAAGCTGCCTCCTCTGAAGGCTGTTGCCTCGCCTAGGAAGCCTACTCCACCGCGTAAAGAGGGAGCTACTTTCGCCAAACAATCCAGAGGAAGAAGGAAGTGTTCTGGTCGAAAATCTATGAAATCACTTTCCACAATGTGTCTGAGAAGATCGCAGAAATCAGTGATTGAAGAAGCAGAGAAGACGAAGTTGAACGAAAGGAAGAAAGTACCATCAAAGCGAAGGTAAGTTACTTTTGATCGTTAAGTAAGGTAGTGTTGAAGTTGTGTATTTCTGGACTTTTTAAGAAGTGAAGACTTTAGCCCGTCTTTTGTTAACTAAGTATGTACGTTGGAGACGATAGAAGAAGAGAGTCACTGTGACCATAATTCCAGATACTGTTCCAGCATTCGGCTGGTGTGCGGTTATTTGAAACGTCGTGTCGTTTTTAATAAACTCTAATGGCTGTCATGCATGAAAAAAACTGGTTAAGATTCTCAGCAGCCACTATACATATATCTACCAGGGTGTCTAGCGGTATGGAAAACTGGAGAAAGCTAGAAAAGTCAGGGAATTTAAGCCGGCCGGGTGGCCGAGCAGTCTGCGGCGGTAGGCAATCGGCTCGAAGGTCCCTAGTTCGGGTCCTGACAGGGGCATGGGTGTGGATTTTAACAGCTAAAGGCGAATCGTGACAGGCCGAAGTCCAAAGTTACTAGACTGGCCCATATAAAAATAAAGTTCATCAGGGAAATTTGATTTTAGTTGGTTAGGGAAATATTATGGAAAAGTTAGGGAATTTTCTTGTGATCAGAGAAAAGTCAGGATTTCTTCTTGTTTGCCCAATTTGTGGATGTTCCTGTCCATGGAGCGTAGCAGAGAAGGATGTTGCACATGCTCGCAGGCATTAGTGATCAAGCTACAAACGGTCGGTCTCACCTTATTTTTATCCCAACCAAAGCTATTTCATATGGTGACTTTGCTATTGCGTGTGGAAGGTAAAATTAAGCTTAAATTTCTATTTTTTTTACCTTAAACTGTGTCGACGACAATTTGGAGAAGTGCGATTTTAGTCTGGAAAACCGAGAAAAGTCAGGGAATTCTTTTTTTTACTGCTCACTGGAAAACCTGATCTACATATTCCGAGTATAATGAGACACAGATTCAGTGGAAATTCTCAAAACACTATTCATTCCTTTGGGCATACTTTTTTCTACACTTGAAATCTGCATAAGTTTCATGGTTCTCATCAACACAGATGTCCCAAGGAGCTGTTGCTCCGTTGGTATAGCATTAGCTTTACATTCGGAAAGTTTTGGGATAGATCCCTGTGATTGGCCTTCGTGACAGATTTTCTTGTCATACCAGACTGATGCCGGGATGGTATCTTCAGAATTATAGCCTGGTCGATGTCCTTCCCATATCTTATCTTCTACCGATCCCGGCCTGAGCCAAACATGCCTAAATACCATAAATAAAAGTCAAAGGTGTTCTAACAAAGCGATTTAAGGGGAAATAAACTGTGTAATTATCAGAAATAAGGAGTCGTTAGGTTTTCCATTTGTTGTAGCTAGGTTTGAGTCAGTCTATATTTAGAATGGAAATTGAATGGCCTTGAGGCATCTTTGGCTCAGGCCGAATGGACATTGTTTTCACACAGTAGGTTGGTACATTTGATAACAGTGATCCGATGTATGAGTTTTTTAAGTGTCCTTTAGAACCTTCCAGTTATTCCTTCCCATTTCTCTTCTGCTAACCCTAGACTGGTATGACTGAGGATAAACCTCAACTCAGAATTCATATTCAGTACCTCTTGATGATCAGTGAAGCACGCTTCACTGAATGACTCCTCTGGATTAAAAAAAAGTGTTATTTTTGAAACAGTTTCGTTTTTAAGGCTCCAACAAAGCATTCGAAACTAAAGTAAAACATTCTAGAATGATTCCTAGATAAGGTTCCTACTACCAATCATTCTAAAATAAAATGGTTGGAAGTTAATACATTGTAGAACATAAATGCTTTGCTTTGTGTCAACTAATTCCAAATTCTTCCGCATATGTGAAAAGAATCTAAGAGTAGCCCTTCTAGAGAACACTATACAAATATATGTTGTATTCATATCCAGCGTTTCGCCAGACCTGGAGAAGATGGGAAAAGTCAGGATGTTTCATTTAAGAGATGTATTCTTAAACCTTCAGTTGCTGGGGAATTGTAGATATGGGTTTTGTTCCACTTAGAAGATGCTTTTTAAATTTTCATTGTGCTACAGCAGGTATTTTTTATGTAATAAGATGTGCCAGGAAGAAGTAGCGACTCTTGAAGATGGACTGTTTCAATATTATTTTTGGTGTACTTTTAAAAAAATAATTGGCTACCATATAGGAAGAAACTGTTCATATGAAGTAAGCTGATGTTCGAAATTAAGGTCATCTATCAACCAGGACGAAAAATTAAATCAAAATGTTAACCACAAATATTTAGAATTGTTTTAGTGAAGCCGTGGCAAAGCCCAAATTTAAAATCGCTTTTCTTTCTTATCTTTTTCGAAGTTAATAAGGATGAAATTATAAAATTATCCATTCTAGTTTTGGGGCTTTTGGGCTGCAGATATTTCATAAAATAAAATATTTTGTTTGTTCTGGAAAAAATGAAAACGACTAGGAACTTACTTTAGTCAAATGAGCGTTTATATATTAGGAAGACAATAGAAATAATTGATAAGTTAATTCCATATGCTGAAGAATAAAAACATGAGGAAATATAACTCCTAGTCTTTTTTATGAACTCTTGAAATCTTCCTTACTTCAGATTTTCTGAAAAACAGACACCAATGAATGTGCGATCATTTTGTGTGTTCTTTCTTTCGTAAACCTGCGCCTTCGTGGTAAGTCGTTGACGTCTCTCCCCTTCCCTTCCCCACTTTGGGAACTTGATTTAGATTGATTGAGCGTCGCAGATGCTGCCCTATACAACACAGAGGATGTTGTCCCCGACAACATCCAACGATAATGCCCTTAGCGAACATCATTAGCTCTGCATGTGTGTTTTTTCATGCATAATTTCTTCGGTTATTGAGGAAACAGTTTGCGTGGAGAAACAAGTGTTATTGATGGTTGCGGGCTGTGTAATTAGTTTTTCTAAGTAATGTGTAATATGAAGGTAGAAGTGTGGCATAAAGCAGTCTACCGTACATCTTGCATGATTTACATTTTCGTATGCTAAATTTTATTAATACAGTTAACCAGGGTTTAAAAAGT
Source organism: Lepisma saccharinum (assembly GCA_022664845.1). Classification (NCBI taxonomy): domain Eukaryota; kingdom Metazoa; phylum Arthropoda; class Insecta; order Zygentoma; family Lepismatidae; genus Lepisma; species Lepisma saccharinum. The sequence goes on along the minus strand of JAGDQP010021915.1, from coordinate 23,647 downwards.
ATGGAAAATTGGCGCGCCAGGGCCACCAATCATTAGATTTGCCCACCTGGTGGCCAATTTTGGCCACCAGTTCTTTGCTCTAAATTCTCAACTTTATCGTTATCAAGACAATGCTGCCATTCAGCACCGTCCTGTACTTTATCTTGGTGCCGACATTATTTTCTACATATTTTCGGCACGCCCCACCGTGGTACGTACTGTAGCTTATTCATACGCCTGTGTGAGGGTTCAAATAAAATTTTACGTTCGCCGCCTCTGTTCAATCTCTCGTTCACAGCAACACATTGCCGTGTTCTTCTCACAATTTGCTTTTGTAAGTACTTTTCCTAGCGAACAGATGGCGGGCGCACGTTTTTATCGTCTCATACCAGGAAAATCCAAAATTGTAAACAGGGTATGATGTATGACTATTATTAATATTGAAAAATACAAGGTCAGTTATCATTCCTTTGATGGATAACTGTTTTAAAAGCCATGGAATAGAGCGTGTTTTATATTAAATAAAACTAACTTGACTAACTAAAAATTAACTTTTTATTACAATGCTAATTCATCCTAGTTCTTAGCTAATTTTTATATGATGGTGCATTATTATATATACATGAAATTTATGTTTAACGTCAATAAAACATCTTATATCAGGCCACCAGTGTTTACAAATGGCCACCACAAAATTCTTCAAATGACCTTGGCCACCAAATTGTAGAGAACTTTTTAAACACTGCAGTTAACTGGAAAAGCCAATGCAGTTACTCTTACAGTGGAATATTAATGTGATTCCGAATTGTTAATATACTTGTAGTACTTCATTGGTTCAGATTTCAGTTCCTCTTCTAACTGATAGTTTCAATTATAAGAAAATTGCAGACGAAAAGATGCGTCGGAAGCTGATTCGAAATGTATGAAGGAAATAAAATAATTCATCCTTTAACTACTAATAATTGACAGTCGCCGTCTTAAAAGTATATTATTGTCAGATTTTTGTACTCAAATGTAAAATTTATACCTACTTGATTAAAGTTCCTTCCCAGGTTCGTAGTGATATTATTTCTTTTTTCTTCTCACGCCAGGAATAAAACTAGAACGAAGCGTGCTCCAAGAAGGAAAGAGATTGAGATTTTGTCATATGAAAATCAAAACTTTAATTGGCTACATGAGCAAACCGAAGCTTCAGGATTACCTAAACGATCGTTGGTGAGAGCCAGTATACTTCAAGGTCTTGTAAGTATTCGTTTGTACTTTTATATTTAATTCTCAACATTCACAACAGCTATTGCAACTCAACAACTACTTCTAGAATATTTTGCATTAGTTACCTTTGTTTTGTTCCGATGTTTTTTCTCACGTCCAAGATTTTGTTCCTGTTGGCGAAGCCTCTTGGTTCTCTACGTGTATGTTTAGATCTCGCAACCTCTAGCATTATCGAGTCGTTACACTCATCTTACTAACACTGAGAACAAGTGTTTCTTTAATTTGCTCCTCTCCCCCATCCTTTTGTCATTTAACACTTAAAATGTTATAGCGGATATTGCATCATATTGTAATACAAATTAAATCAGATCAGTACCACTTATAGTAGAGTGCAGAACGTTTTTCGGAAATTATTACACAAAACATTAAGAAAAAAATCTCGACAACCATGTGATCCTTGACCTGATAGGCAGATTTAGTTCACAAAGGGTGATCTGGTCAGCACGACGACTGCCCGTTATCTATGTGGCTTTCGAGACCTAAATTCGCTACTTGTTAATTCAAGATAACTACTTACAAATGGTCGTAGCTAACTTATAAATTACAGAAACATGAATTGCGAGTGTAGTCATTAGTTTGTTCAGATTTCAAAATTCTGTTTCTGGACCGTGAACCAAATTCGAAATACAGCTGAGCAGGGGTGGCCAAGAGGTTAGAGCCCTCGCTTCCTGTGCGCGTGGTCACGGGTTGAAATCACGCCTGGGCCAATTGAACGAAATGGTTCGGAACCCACTTTATGAAAAACTGTAGGTCCCGTCCTTAGAAGCCCACCAGCTCGTTTAGGACGTTAATAACAATTCATTCACTCGAAATAGCTTTCTGTTTTCAAAATCCAATAAATTTTATACTATAGTTATAAGCTATTAAATAAAATGATTTGTTTCGTTTCCTTGGTTCAGATTAGTACGTTTTATATAGTGCATTACTTAAGTTTCATATACACCCGAAACCGTGCAACTTTCGAACAATTCTGCCCTTTCATGAAATTAACTCATAGTTTCTCAGTTTTGTTTTTTAAGTACATTCTAAAACCAGGATATCGTTTTCATACTTAATTCTGTGACCTTAATGAAATTTGTGTTACATCAGATTGATTCAAAATTCCGAAATGCTTTGAAATAGCCGTCCCTTATAATGTAAATCCTTTTTTACAATAAAAATCATTGAAGGTTTTGTTGGATACAGTGTTTTAATACTTTTCCAGTTATAAACGAAAATTCAGTTTTCGGAAGGAAGGTTTGAGTATCCATGTCGTAGCCGAGCATATAGCTTTTAAGAACAGAACTACACTCGGCTTTGAATGCAAGACAGAATGTGGATGCACAAGCCAACATGCATTGCCACTCGCCATTAAGAAGCTCTCCTCAGGGCCATGGTGGCTCAGTGGTAGAGCGCTCGCGTCTTGTGCGTGGGGTCCTCGATTCGATCTCTACTCATCCCATGTGGGATTTGTGGTGGACAAACATCGTCGCACTTTCTTCATTCCGCCAATTCTCCCATCATCATCCATCCGGCCTGAGCCAAAGTTGCCCACCAGTACTTTGCCTTGCCTCTACGGTAGCTGGATTAAAGGACTTAGCCCCAGCTGTTTTGAGTAAGTTAAATGGCTTCCGTTCTGTTTCTGAAGTGCAATCATACACACAGTAGTTTTTATCTTTAGACTAAGTAAAGTAGTTCCAGTGATCTATGTATTTAATGTAGGTTGGTTTCTAAACTTGGAAGTTGAGTAGTGATGTCCACCGTATATGTATGGTATATCGTTTATTATACAGCAAATACTTAAAATTGTTTTAGGAGTAAAAATGTGTATTTTGTAGTTACATTTTAATATGAATGTTTTGTCTCACATTGAAGTTAAAAATAAAATAATTGATGGTAACAAAACCAATTTTAATCGAGTCATAAAAGAAGGTATATAACATGTTGATCTCGGTTAATCGGAATTTTTCTTATGGTGTCCAGCGGGCTGGAAACCCGGAAAATTCGTAGATCAGGGGAAAATCAGGGAGTTCTAGAAAATTTTATGTGTAGAGGAAAGTTTCAGTACCAAACTAATTAACTTTAACGAACTAACTGAATAAGTTACGTTCTTTGAACCAGTTTATACCACTATTTAATGATTTCCAGTAACTTGCGGAGTCGCTGTTGGAGGCATTCATTGTCTCGTGCCTATATTATTGTTTGTAAATTACTTCGAACGCCAGATAATTATAACATTTTGATGGAGATGCTGGCGAAGACTACGAAATAACCATTATTACATGAGCTTCTGAGTATCAGGAAGAATGTACTATACAGCAGATAAACGCTGGGTATTATTTGTTCTGTTCTTTTCTTGCTGTTAGTAGAAAATCGAAGAGGCCGCTTTACTTGGCTAGGATTCAGAAATTAACAAAATTACTTTGCTTGCAGCGAGTTGTGGGGGACCGCTGGAGCGATTTTGGGTATTCCGTAAATTAAAGTGACATCTCTAGCTTCTTATTTTATATTACTTCCTTAACCTCGACGTCGCATGAGTTCTAGACATTCGTTGTATGGACTATATTTTTGGCGGGAGACCGAGTAAACAACGACGTCATTTTCGCTGAAAGTGTTTTTGATATTTGTAATGACATGTTAATATCATCATTGATTATTTACTTTTAAAATCAACTTGCACCAAAAATGTAGGTATCAGCCTACATAGTATTGCCAAATACGTACTTTATCAATTTTTCGATAGCCACTTATCAGTGTTGCCAGCCTATTTTCTATAAAATTATCATTATTTTTCTAAATAGCTTCCATTATATTAGTCTTAGCAGCACCGGACTTGGCATAAACATTGTTTGACACTACAGGAATATACTGCGGATGTTCCCACTCCCCAGGAACCCCGTTGTCAGTGTTGCCAGCCCATGCCAAAAATATATTTTATGAACCATAAGATGTAGACATGCATGAGGTGTGGTTCGAAAGGTCTTAGCTCAGAGCTCTTAGAACCGTGTTGATTGGTTTAGTGTTGCCAGCCCCTTTTCTAAAATATCAGTGTATCAAATTGCTTCCATTCAGTTAGGTCTAGTTGTGTCAAACTTGGCATAAACATTATTCGGCTCAATATAAAATCACTGAGAGGGTCTACCAGTGTTGCCAGCTTATTTTCTATAAAATTATCTTTTTACATAGCTTCCATTATTTTAGTCATAGCAGCACCAAACTTGACATTGCTTGACTAAATAGGAACATACCACGGATGTTCCCGCTCCCCAGGAACCCGTTGTCAGTATTGCCAGCGCATGCTAAAATATTTATCATGAACCATAAGGTGTAGAGACATCGGGTTGAGACATCGACATGAGGTGTCGTTCGAAAAGTAGTCAAAGTGTACGTGCGGAAGCAAAGGAAAGTTGTAGGGTTGTCAGGGGGATGGGGCTTGCCTCACTCCCATATATTTAAGTGAAAATTTGCTAGTAGTTTCTCTATTAAACGTTTCTAATGGGAAAGATTAAATATAATAGCAGACAATTATGTGTATGTGCAGAGGTAAGTTTCTTAAGGAGCGGGGGTCAGTCCGGGGGTTTGCCCTCACCCCACCCCTGACTACTTGCGTCTAAATTCCCCAATAGTAGTGTAGTAGTTGATTTGTGTAGTAGTTCAGTGTTGCCAGCATATTTTTTTTTAAATAATAAATTATTCAAGCTGCTTCAATTCAGCTAGCTGCGCCAAACTTGGCATAAACATTGTTCGACACAAGTACTGTGGATTTTCCCGAACCTAAGCACTGCAGTTGTCAGTGTTGCCGGCTCATTTATAAAAAAATATTGCTTGCGTGGTTAAATTGCTATGAAGGGACCGGAGCCTTTGCGATGTTAGTAGAATCCCAGCTCTTTAACTTTTTTTTTCAATTTCAGACACAAGTATTTAAAAAATCATATTTATTACCGTCGTACAGTGTTCTAGAAACATTAATGTATTGAAACGTAGGCCTCCCAGGTGTCCTATATCCTATATTTTGAAAATTTTAGTGAGTTTGTTCTAAATTTTATTAATTTCCTATCTTTTATGAGACGGAATTATTTAAAAATTGTGAAGCAGTTAATATCAGTAATATTAAAAGAAAATATATTCTCATGTTAGACAGTGATGAACCTAATGTGAATAGGAGCCTTTTCCAGTTGGTGGACAGACATGTTAAAAGAAATGGATCTCCATGTCTCCAAATAAGTACTTGCAACTTACATGTGGTAACACTGAACCCATTTTGTGATCTTGTAGGCGTGGTACAAGACTTACAATCTTGGTTTGACAGATATCCTGCTCGCAGAGATTTAGATACATTGGCAGCAGGAGAAAATTTGCGTCATCAAGTCATATATTTGTGGTCAGCACTGAGATGTTTTTTTTTTCTGGCCAAACAGAACCAATTTTCGTTAAAATCAAAACGCTATAAGATAATTTACCAAAGCTTAAAATCCCCTGCTACCAATGCATACTTTCTTGTGAGAATGGGTCCTTTGATAAATTCCTTTTAATAATGCGAAAAAGGAACCTTTTATTCACATGTTATATGATAAGTTAGTTAAGTTTGCTTCGAGGAGTAATGGCCATGTGTCCTTCGTGGTGGACTAACACCGTGTGCGTGGCTATCTCCGCGTGTTTTCATTTCTTCCCACTTTCTTCATTCCACCGATTCTCCCATCATCACCCGTCACGCCTGAGCCGAAGTTGCCTTAAATCCTTAAAAATTCAAATTCGAGGAATAATGGGCCGGTTGCCAATTTTACATATGTGGATGTAACTCGCGACCAGGGACGGAGTCCTGTTCACCCACCAATCAAAATCTTTATAATATTATCTTGTTTGAGAGAAGTTAGGGAGTTTAAAATATAACTACCAATTCTATCCGACCACTGCCTGCTTGCTTAACACTTAAGGTGTGATCTCTACTGACTAGAATGGCTACATTTGAAAGTTAATGCAAGAGGAAAGCAAGTAATGAAAGTTATTTTCAGTGTTAAAGTCAGAAAATATATATTACCGTGAAGGAATTGTGTTGGTAGCTGCTGCTTACAAGTGGAAGAAGTTACTGCCAGTTATGTAGCCTACATATAGTAAGTTAAGTCAATATATATATGCAATTTCTAAAACTGTCGTGACTATGATTTCAGCATATAGTTCACAAATTGGCAGTAACCTAACGCAACATATTACAGTAATTCTCTATATTATCTACTTCTTGTAGTGTTGCATGTATTTCAAATGTTTGTTTCCTTTTCCGGAAACGTAGAATGCCGAATGTGATGTAAAGTCAAAGGATGATATGAGTGCAAGGACACACGCCGTTATTTATTGTGTTCTTGCACTTATCCTTTGGTTTTACATCTCATTCTGCACATCCAAAGTTAGGAACGTAACGACTTTTTTTTCTTCTAAAAAAAGAAGCAGAAAGAAGCACATTCAACAGGATATAACTGAAGTAATTAGCTTATATAAAGAATTACCAATATAAAGATTCAATTAAGCTAGGTTCTTTGCAGAAATTACCTATTTCAGTTACTATGGAAAATAACGTCCTGTATTAAAACATTCTGCACAGGTATAAAAATATCTAACCGGTGAAACTAATTATTGATAACATCTGACATTCTTTCGCTTTTAACACCGTAACCGCGTTTATTTCAATGCAGTTTGATTCCCTCCCCAACAAAGAGTCATCACATTGTTGGAAAATAACTAAACACCAAGATCATTGCATTATACCTCGAAGAAAATACATTTAACAATCAGCCCGAATGCATAAAGTGCTGAGTGTGGACAACTGACCCGCTCACGGCATAAAACTGTTAAGTAGTCACGTACTGCACAAGGACACCGACAAATATATTAGAATTTTGTAAATAAAGAATATGTTCGTTTGCCCTAATACCGATAATCATGTGACATTGGAAGCTACTCATGCAGGAAAGTATTACATTCTTTGCATCACTTGTTCATAATATTTGAACAGAAATGTTTGTATTCATCATTTACTCACTAATTTCTAGAAAACAACTGATTCGTTATAAATCGGCCTTTGCAATAAAGTAACAATCATTGTTCAAATCTCGAACTAGACCTACCTAATGACTGATTTCAAATAAAAAGTACATTATATATATAGAATATAGTGGTGGTCCTAAATTTGCATTGTATACATGTAAGGTCGAGTTGTACGAATCAAGTATCATTGGCTAGCATTATGCGACTTCAAATACTTCAACAGTAATCCGTGAGGACTGAAAATGCACAAATACTCAATAGCATACCCATGTAGCAGATTATCACAACATGGAATAATAATTTCGGGTTGAAGTGGGGAAAATAACTTTTTATCATCATTTTGACAGTGTCAAAAAAAAAAAAAAAAAATGTAACCCAACTAACCTATTTATTTCTCACTTTTACAGGCAAAATTTTTTATGTTGAACTGCTCTGGTTTCAAAACTTTTGGTACCGTTGTATTCTTCTCGTTGACTATAATAATCAATTAAAAAATCTTTGCATCGTCCTCATTTATTTTAAATTTTGTGTGCTACAGTATCCAAAATTTGGAATTTGGTCCCATCTTCTTCAATTAAATTCCTCTCTCTGTCGACATTTGAACTCAATATCTTCTAGGTGTAAGTACTAGATATAAGCTTGAATGCTAGCCTCCATGTTCTTTACCAATTTTGTTTACAGTGGCCAAAGCAGTAAACACTGAGCAGGCAGCGTAGCAAAGGATTTTAAAGATTTTGATTGGTTCTTGAACATGACTCCGCCCCCGGTCGCGATTTACATCCACATGTAAAATTCGCGGGCCGGTTTGTGGTGTTTGTTCTCTAAAAAGCAGGATCTCACCTTCTTAATGTACAATGAACTAGAGATTGGTGAAAATGCACGTTTAGCATTGAAACAAGTTGGTGTAGTGCAGCGAAGGCTATAATTAGATGCAGAGAAATTATAATTAATTCTTCTTCGTGTACCCTTTTCCTGTTTCAAATCTTACCTGCTAAAATGTACGAGATTCTTAGTTTCGCTGAAAAATAATTAATAGACATGGTCCTTGTTATTTGGGTTTCACCTCGTCAGTCTGAAAAAGAAATGCTAATTTGTTCTGGTAAACCTGAAAATTCAGATACATGTTTGCTGGACACCCTGCTAAATTACATCAATATGCTTTTATATGAACTTAAACGAACTTCAAAGCAAAATAAGTACAGGGTCCGGCAGGGAGGTATGGTGTTTTGGGGAAGACTGTCTCACACCTATTTTTGAACGACTTCAAAATGTATTGTTATTATCCATTAATGTTACATTGCTATTTGAGATTACATATTGAAACAAGGAAAAAAAAAAAAAAATACTCAGCTGCGAAAAATCACATCAGTTAGGTGGCATCCATTTTTGTCGAGGCATTCTTGTAGACGACTGGTGAAATTGTCCATACACCTTGTAAGCATGGCTCGCGGAACTCTGAAATTCTCGCGTTATAGTATCGAAAAGGGCTTCAAGACCCCTTGGTTTGTCAATGTAAACTTTACTTTTTAGGTAACCCCCATAAAAAATAGTCACAAGGTGATAGGTCTGGTGACCAAGGAGGCCACCCTACATCCCCCACTACAGAACGCCCCGTTTCAATGGAAGCTTTGTAAACAGACATGCGTTGCGATACAGAATAAGGCTCCATTGCTACTGAAATGGCATGTGGCAACGAGTACATTCATCCATTCTAGTTCATATTCAGCCCACCGTTGTGCGCATGACAAGTTTTTGTAAAACCACCATACACCTTCCTGTTGGAATCTGTATTAATTGAACTTGAATTGAATCTGAAGCTTTGAGTATTTACGTATATGGTAAGTCAAATGCATGTAAATTTCAGTATCTTTCAGAACTAATTTAGAATAAGAAAGCGTCATAATGAGAAATTTCGAATAGGCATTTTAGCGTAAATACCGTTTTGTTAAAGAAAATAATAAGTAGAGAGTAGGGTTGTGTTAAAGGAAATTTCTTTCTTTTACAGACTGGTGGTTGTGCTGTTTCGAAAATTGCCAATAGGAATTCAGCGTGTGAAAAGAATATATCTGAGCAAGGAAACTGCAAGTCTCACGATAGTTCTGAAGGCGTAGTAAGTACTTTGTCCTTCAATGATTTGCCTGATCAAGTACTGGTGGAAATATTTCAGTATGTTTCATGTAGTGATCTAGTATATAACGTGCGTCGTGTGTGTCAGCGGTGGAAAAATGTACTTTGTTATCCACTGTTATGGCGTGGTTCAAGATACGTCTATGATAAAACTCAGTCTTTAGACCGTGCCCTTCAAATACTGGATGGCACACCGCTTTTGGAAGAACTGCAAATACTGAACATCCCCCACTATGGTCAAGTGTTAAAGAAAGCCTGTGGTAAGTGTACTAATGTGCGTACGTTAGTTCTGGAAGGTGATTTCTTTGTAAGCGCTAATACCTTGAAGCAACTTATAAAAAGAAATCAGAAACTAGTTAAATTTGTGTTCGATGCCCATTTTTGGTTCGATGTGAAGCTCCCGAGTGTACTGAAGCAGTGTAAGAATCTCAAGACGTTGATCATTCCTAGGGTTGTGTCTGTCGATTTCACTACGTTTAAAACGATAGCGGATACATGTGAACATCTGGAAACATTTGACATCAATGGAGCAACATATTCTGATAATGAAGGTGTTGCGTACTTTCTAAAAAAGAGGTCAGATACGATTGTGAGCTTAACATTAAACGGAGAGAATTTGACAGATGCTGCCTTTTCCAATCTAGGAGAAATGCATAAACTTACCGTACTTAAAATTATGTTCTGTGCTTTCATAACAGATCTAACTTTACGTAGGATAGCTAATCTCAAGTTAAAGGTTTTGCAGTTATATCATGGAAAGATGTTAACCCCAACTGCGATGATACAGGTTCTTACTAACAGTAATATGGCAGACTTGAAAACGTTGGACCTGAGTGCATGTTATCAGATGAATGATGCAGTTGCATTAACCATTGCCCATTATTTACAGAAATTAGAGTTGGTGAAAGTGATGAGGTGGCAAGGAATTACTAAGGTAGGAGTGAAAGTGTTGAAAAGAAGTAATTTGCTATGTCAGGAAGAGATCAGGTACTGGGATAGAGAAACAAGAAGTTCCTTAAATTTAACCTATGAAGAATTGCTCAATGAAGTTTATTAAGTTTAAAGGAAGGTATAAAAGTAAAAAACAAGTTAAAATGCTCAATATGATCATACTACATGTTACCACGAAGTACGAAAAGAAAAGAAAAGAAAAAGCTCGCCTAGTATACATCAACTGGATTAAAATCGCACAGCGGAGATTTCATTCTGTCTGTTAAAATACTCATGTAGACAATAGCAACAGTTTTAGATTATTTAACCTGTACGTATGATCAGACGTGGTTCAAGTGTTCAGCAAATGATTGGTTGTATTGATAACTTGCTTTTACTTTTATACCTCAGGGATAGCATGTGAAAATGGCAAAGAAAGAACGCGGAAAATTGAGATCATATCTTCTATTTGGAAATCAGAATTTTGTAAATCCGTATTTGGCCAGAAAGATTTCATGTCTGAAGGCTTTTTTCTATATCTAATCATTGCGATTGGATTATCAAGTGTTCATTTGGCATTCATCTTCTATTGTGTTACAATGTAAAACCTAATTATAATGATGTATCTGAAATACTTTTCTGTTATGAATGAAACTTATATTTTCGTTCTTTGCTTGATCTTGTATATTACATTTTCCCCCAAATATGGGGCTTATTTCTTCTGTGTTCATCTTTATATTGTGTTTATCAATCTTGGAAGAACTAATAAAAAGATAATTTTACGAAGTGAATGATTTTTTTATTGAATATAAACATTCCGTGATAAATATATTCATTAGAAAAGTGAAATTCGCGTAAAATTCCTGTGTTGTTTATTATCCCGGAAGGGAGTTCAAAGAAACAGTGACTAGGCAAGTACTAACAACGAAAACGTTCCTCTGCAGGAGAAAGGAATAGATCCAGTATCTTATTCCGTAATGAGGATTTACGTATTTGTAGCAAACCATGTAATGGGTTTGCGAATTCTCATGTATGGGTCGAATGGTTTCAGAAACAAGTATCTCTCTTTTTAGTTGTCGAAAATTATAATGTTTCGAAGAGAATAAACAGCTATCAGTTGTTAAAATGTATACGGTTTTATTAGAAATCACGTATATGTCATATTACTAACAAATTAATGGGAAAATACTTTAATATTAATTAAATACAACCCACATATTATGAGAATTCCCAAACACGGTACATTAGTTACAACAAATGTATAAATCGTCATTAGGATAGAATAGAATAAGAAACGTATTCCTCTACGTTGTACATCAGAAATTGATTCCTGTCACTGTCTCTAAACAGACAGGATGGTGTTTCTGTTCAAAAGTAATTTATAGAATTAAGATTACCATAAATTATCATATATTGAGTCATCACTCAATCCCTGTTGCATAATAACCCGTATTTATGTATCAGTAATCTAAACGGTTGAGATTTAATAGTTTATTGTACAGTCGCTGCCAAAAGATGGTACAGTCATAAAATTTCTTTTCCGAATAATTTTTGGTATGCATAGACCAATTTGAGTCCAGTTTTCTGTAACAGAAAATCACAGTTTCTTTTAAGTGACAGGAAACCGTACTCAAATAGGTCTTTCCATTGCAAAGTTTTCACAGAAGAAAATTTTATAACTGAGTACAAACTTTTGGTGCTGACTGTACAATCTGGTAAACAGTAGAATGAATAGTTGCGAAATTGTGTCATTCTGCAAATATGTTTCTATTTTCTCGTGTATGGTAAGGGTATTTATTTGTCGTATAAGTAAATAAGTGACTGTTTTTCTTTGCAAATATTACTGTTTTATAGATACATAGGCATGGAACTGTTACAGTTTTTGAGAACATGGTAACCGAGAATTCATGTTAAGAATTGTACTAACAAAATTTTCCTGTGTACAAAAGTGTTTACGCTAACATGTGATGCTCCCCATAACATTTCAAAGCCAATAAGAGCATAGAATTTCGCATAATATAGTGAAAGCAGAGTACCTTCTAATGTATAGTGTAAGGTGGAGTAAAATGGGTAGAAAAAAATAGAAAAAGTATCTAATCTTTGTTGTACCTTTTATTATAGTACATAGCACATGTATGTTAGAACATTACATATGTTGTGCATATGAATGTGTTGACAAGGTTTACCTAAATGACTCAAATAGCTCAGAAACAATAAACAGTATACCAATGTGGGGTAAAATGAGTGTGTTTCTTCAGTAAATTTTCAATGGCCATTGAGTATATATATCCTTCCACTCTTGATGGGGAAAATGGGACCAATCAAGACCTCTCCAAAACTGTCATCGTAAATTGCATTTGTTTACTGCAACTGTTTTAGAACAAAGGTACAATATTTTTCATGTGTCGAAACGACGACAAGATAGTTATATAGGCTACACGTGAACAAATATAAATAGTCCCTAATTGTTTTGTATTGTAGAACATTAGGCCTAGATTACAAACACGGATACATGTTAAGCAAAACATAAACGAACTGAACAAGAGAAATTACTAGCCTAGGCTACTTGTAAGAAATTTCACTGGTTTAAGCAAATGAATAAATACCAGCATTACTTACGGTTGGTATTGGCATAACTTTAAAAATTTGAGAAATGTCCGCTTGTGGTTCAAATATCTGGATAACAAACAGGCTTTCAAATAAAGGTTTTGCCTACGCACATACTAAAACAATGCTCAGTGAATCAAGTTTGCTGGAAGTAACAGCATTTTCACTTCATGGTAAACTCCTAAAAGAATTTTCAAATCTTAATTTCGGATATACCCATTGACCAGTAGTGAGTATACCCGTGTTACCCCATTTTGGCTTTTGCTTTTTATGATCTTGCCGGTAAACGTCAAGTCAGTATAAACATTAGTGACTTACATACTACACATCCATTGTGCAATCGCTTTTTGACGATTACCCTGGTTCTTTGTACAGCACAGTTTCTGAAAACAAAAATTTCCTTCACCTCACTTTACAGAACAAAATTGATGCTACTGCAATGAAGAGTGATTAAAACCAGTCATTCATCCACAAACCTGAAACTGATAATATTATTCTGGGATGTAGCTTTATTAATGGGAAGGGGAAAGGAAATTTTACATGCTAAAAACAAGGTTTGTTTCGACCCATTTTAGCCCACCCTACCCTATATAATAAAGCAGATGCCATTCAGGTTTTTTTTTGTTCCAAAATATGATCATCCCATTTTTTCGCAAACTTAAATGATTTACTACAAGGAAACCAAAAAGGTTTTTCTCGTTTTTGACGTCCCTTTAATCATGGGCTCACAGAGAGGAAACGAAATGACGCACGTTCCTACCAAGAGATCGGGAGTTAGTCTGAACATCGACGTTTAGTAATACAGGCACGGTGCTCACACACAGCAGTCATAGTCCAGTGCAAAAGAGAAATGAAATGGAGGTATCGAAGCAGCTTGTTCGCGTCACTCAAGTACAATGAAACCAATCATATGCTGATGTCATTTCGTTAAAGTGATGCACATTGTCAAATAGCTTAGAGAAAATTAATTGTATGGGCGGTAACAGTACTATGACTTACGCCTGTCAAACGCTTTCGAGAAATCTATAAGTACATCTTTATCATGTTGGCTCTAAGGTGTCTGAGACTTTCTTTAATATTAATCGATCATAAATGGAGTGCTCCAGTATCTTAATAACAAGCGACAATTGTTTATTTCTTGTGTATAAATATTTTATCTTATCTTCATCTGTCACCGTTTAAACTTGTAAGATACATTAATTTGTTATAAAGTTATTCAGATTTCTTTAATTTTCGGATTTTCAGTTTTGAAAACAAGTTTACTTATAACAAAAGTCTTAGAATTCTAAGCAGATTCCAGAACGTTTGATGTTTTAACGTCTATTAGTAAGTTCAAAAATTTTCCGAGTTTATTTCCAGATTTAAAATGTCTTAGAATTCTAGAGCAGCTTGAATTTTTAGGATAGGTTAGCAAATACGGGGGAATTTTGTGGGCTTCTCTGAAAAGAAAAAAAAGTACAGTATTTTATTGTAAAAAGTGGCTTAGAATTTGACGTAGGTTCCAGAATCGTTTGAAGTTTAGTGATATAATAAATAGGGAAGTTATTCTAAGTTTCAAACTTCCGGTATTCGGCGTTTCCAAAAACAAAAAATGTTATATTGTAGAAAAGACTTTGATGTAGATTCTAGAGCGATTTTATTTATTTCACATATTAACAACGAGGTAAATAATTTATGAGTTTGCATTACAGTAGAGCATGGGATAATAGTTTGTTTGAATCTAGCTACCCTTATAGACAAACAAAATCAATTTGAAATATTTGCTTTCTGTCAGAAATTCAAAATTTATTTAATTATCACAAGAAGGTAAGTTAAATTAAAATATTTTGAGTATTTTTTCAGATTAAAGTTTGTTTACACAAGACATAATAGAAGATAAGAGTCTTTTTTTTTTTTTTTATTTAAAGAAAATCTAATACAACATTGACTCTTTCCCATTCTTTTGAAATGAAAAGATTGAACTGAAACAACTATGACAGTGTTGTATTTATTTTAAATCTCCCTTGGTATGACAAAAGGAGCTGTTCAGGTTAGAATCACAGAACACTTTAGAGATGCAAAAGGTAATTAACCGGTTTCGGGATTATTCCAACATTTAAAAGACATTTCCCATGATGTTTCGGATGTGAGGCGACTCTGTCAAAGATAGTCTATGGGAGCTATTTTATAAATAAAAAACAACGTAAACTTAATCATGATCAAAGGATTTTAAACAAAATATGCTGTCCCTTGTTTAAATAAACCAAATAACCAGTTTTCTTTATTTTAATACAACTGTAGTGTAAAAAAGTAATAAAATAATGTTTGTTCACTTGTAAAAATGACTATTATACAATGTTTAGCATAGAGTATTTTTTTTCATAAATAAATCAACTTAATACTTGTTTTTTCTGGTTATAGTTTAGTATAAATGGGTTTTAGCTACTTTCTGGTGCATGACCTACTCAAGATGGCCACCTGGATTTTCCACCGTTTTTTGTCAGCTCACTTCTTCCACCTTTACATTTTACAACAAGGGCTAAATTCCTCAGCTTTTTCTATAACTATCCCGTGTACCTTATGTCCTTTTTCATGATTTCGCAACTGAGAAAGAACGTGTACTTTAGCTGGAAAACGTTCTTGTTACTTAGGTTTTCCTTAGTGCGTTTTTGGACCATACGAGGAAGTACTGCACGTTAACAAGGTAAGCTTAAATCTCCCTTATTTAATTATTTATGTATTTGCTAACTAACTTTATGGCTTACGGAACTCGCAAGTTCATCGTCGCAGTAACAAACGTTCGCCATTGGATTTTATCCTGGGTAACATCAAGCCAGTTAGTTATTATCACGAACACCTACTTCTCGAAGATCCCTTCTAATATTATCCTCCCAACGACGTCCTATTGTCCTCTCAACCAGAATAGAATATAATTTCGTGTGTGTATTTGCTGACACATTTTAAATAATATCAGAACAATATTTAAATAATTTGTGAATGGTCTTCATTTATGAACCGATACAAATTTAAGATTGGAAGTCTCGTGAGAATTTTGATGGTCCATCTCCAGGTTTTCAAAAAGCTGGTCCTCTGGAGATGTGCAGCTGAATCCCGGCCCTCATCTCATTTCTTCCAGCCCATGTGTGATAGTGGTCTATTTAAAATTTATTTCCATAATGTGGAAAGCCTGTATAATAAGTTGTCAACTATTGAAATGTATAACTATGAATTATCGACCTATGATGTCCTGGGATTTTCTGAAGTGTGGTGAACTGACGGCTTTTCCGACAGTGAGACGCTTAAAGACTACAGGTTTACAGGAGGGACCGTGATTCCAGGGGAGGAGGCGTCATGCTGCTGATCCATGATCTGTCTAGCGGTATGACTTAGAAACTGTAAACTGTTGTGCGTAGAGTTACACTCAGTCAATCAGAGTACTGAACGTACTCTTTAGCAGCTCTTAAAAAAGTTTGTCCTGAAATTCAGCTATGTGGCAATGTTGCAAGAGCATGAGTCCGCGGGTTTTGAAATTATGACTATTAGCGTAGCTTTTAGAATACTGTTCTTTAAGAAAAAATAAATAAAATTCACATGTTTAAAATAATATGTGAAAAAAGTAATTTGTCATTATATAAATTATAATACAGCGATGTTACCACATTTGTAATCATTAGCAATGAAGTCTTACTTATTCTCACTTGGGATGTTAAATATTCTTTTTAAACCCTTTAACAAATTCTGCTATATGATTTTCATAAATATAAAATTTAAGCAGGTTGCAGTTAATGACAGATTAGGTGATAGATTCACGAAACACTGTAACTGAACCAAAAATGAGTTCTATATGATTTGTACTTTGCTATGGTGATTCGTCAGGTAGTTCCGTTCCGCGCGGTAATTCTGTCAGGTAAAAGAATTGCAGGAAAGCCGGACCACGTAACGCATGGTGTTAACGTCTTTCTTCAGCTTATTAATAATGATGTTATACAGATAAGTTTTTTCGGTACCAGTCGATTGGTAGAAAAGATTGCCATCTATTTCATTGCTTTCATCTCTATGCAGAATAAAAGGCATTACAGTCTTGTAAATGGCTGCCTGTTCTGTATTAAAGGAATTAGCATGAGCACCACCACATTGACTGGATTCTCTTCAATATCAACATCTTCTGCCGATACGTCTTGAAATTCAAGTTGACCCAACGAAATACCGCTGCTCCTTGCTCATATAGTAAAATATGACGTCTATGGCAGAGCTGCCTAGCGGATGGTCAAAATCACGTGCTCTGAATAAAAATCCATTAGTTTTAGCGCAGCCAAAAATGTGGAGGCGTGCTGAGTCTCTCTATTATGAGGTCTATACTAGAAATCAGGGTAGACACTATATAACTCCAGTGGAAGAAATGAGAACATTACAACACCAAATAAACAAGATATCAACTTTTCAAAGTCAGCATGATGAAAATGCACAAACATTAAGAAATAACTTAGAAAATGTTCCTTTATCAGGATTACCAACTACAACACAAGGTATAGAAACTAATGCATGTATTACCACTTTTGACTACATGTATTTGAATCACAAGAAGAAGTATTTGAATACAGCGCAATCAAATATTTTCGATATTTTCTTAACGGTACTCTTTGACACTGGTGCTTCTTGTAATGTACTGGGTACTGAAACAGGAATTTTTTTAACAAAATAAAGTCTAAATATTCAGGGGCTAAGTTAGTTATTTGTGGAGTAGAACACTCGCGCCTCAGATCTTTTTGTGGTGCAGATACCACGATACTAGGTAAATTTACAATACATTTGCCTCTTGGTGACCAATTTTTTGAAGTAGAAGAATTAGTTGTAAAAAAATTGCCAGTTGATTTGATACTAGGTCAACAATGTCTAAAGAAATTCAAACAAATAACATTTAATTTTGAAAGTATAATATTTTGCTTATTAATGAAATATCTACTATTAGTATACCTGGTCCTGAAATAATAAGAATTATGTCATCGGAAAATGAGGAGGAACGTGATGTAGAAAAGGAGAAAATATGTTTAATTGCGGAAGATCATTGACAACAAGTTAAGTCTTTAGCAAAACAAGTTAATAAACCGAGATCAAGAAAAGCTAAAAAAAATTACGCTTACTAAAACAACAACAATCTTCTCAATTAATAGCTTACTTTGACAAAATAATCATTGGTGATAAAACAAAATAAAACAACATAAAGAAAAATAATCAAACAGACAAAAATAAAATATGCAATGGATTCATAATAATGAAATCCGCGCAAACAAATAAGAAAGTAAACTAAAGGTTACGCCAAACTCAAATTCATCTATGTAAAGTTGCTTAGCAACAAATCACCAGGGAGATAAAACAAATACATAGAAAGAAAGGTTTTAAGTATAAATAAAAGGGAAGAAGAAATGGAACAACTGTTCAAAAGACACCGAAACAATAAAGGTAGGAAAAAACGTGACAGGTGGACATTATTAAAGGACAAAATAAGACAAAGACAGAATCAACAACAGAAAACTCAAATCAGAGAAGATACGAATGATATTTATTGCCAAACCAAAGTGAAATAGGGACGAGGAGCAAATCGTAGAGGGAGGCAATATCCCAAATCACGTAAGTCACGAAAAGTAGACAAAATTCCTAATCCTTTAAAGTTATATATAGATAAAGGTCCGACATCATCAAGGTTCAACAAACAAGTGCGAAAATCCAATATATTCTACCTAGTTCTACAGTTACCATATCATCTATAATCAGTCAAACAAGGAAAATCAACTGCAGAATTCAATAAAACAACTTATCAATATAACTACAGATGACTGAAATAACCTATTGTTAATAAATCAAGAATAGAAACTGTAACTTCTCAAGTAAAAACAACCTATGTCACCAAAATTAAAGAGGTTAACTGAACTCAACCATCGTTTATCCTGACTAGAGATATACCTGAAAGATTATAAAATATCAATGCACTAAAGAAGTAGTAAGTATATATTTACGGAAAATAAAAACAGAATTTAATTCACTACAATTTCAATATGATGGACTTGACTGGTTGCCGGTAGAAAGATCATTGGTTTCAGTTAAAGAGATCTTCCAATAAAGTGTAAACAATTTAATTCCTAATCCTAAAGCTAGAGGAATTTCTAAAGAACAAATCCATGAAGTCAATTTTATCAACATATTACGTGTGCAACAGATCTTCAGTGAATTAGTGCTTGGAAAATTTAATATTGTTCGATTGCCTCACGTAACCAGAAATGAATTAGAACCAAATATACAAATAAAACCAATACAAATAATTCCTAAACAATACATAAAGAAAGAAAAAGAAGAATGACATTAAAATTACAAGAATAATTGTTAGGAATTATTACAAGAATTACGGAACGCAAGTTCATCGCTGCAGTAACAAACGTTCGCCATAGGATTCTATCCTGGGCAAGATCGAGCCAGTTTTCATCACAAACACCTACTTCTCGAAGATCCCTTCTAATGTCCTCCCAACGTCGTCTCGGTCTTCCCAAAGGTCTCTTTCCTTTCGGTTTTCCAACTAAGATGGAATATAATAATCGTTTTTCTCCCATCCGAGCTACATGGCCTGCCATTCTTAGTCGACGCGATTTCATTATATTTACAACATCGGGTGAGTTGTATAGTCCGTGGACTTCCTCATTACGCAGTCTCCTCTATTCTACGATTATCTCGTCCCGTTTCGGCCAGTATATCTTTCTCAAAAGCTTATTTTCAAACACTCGTAATTTATGTTCATCTCCTAGGGTCGTACTCCAACTTTCGCAACCGTAAAGTATTACCGACAGAATAACCGTTCTGTATATTTTCAATCTGAATTTCCTTTATATTAAACGTGACCTTAGGAGTTTCTGGACTGAATAAGAAATATGCGTTGCCTGATACTGAGCGACTTTTATATTTCTTCCGTAACCTCGTTTTTGTTTGTTACAAGTGCTCCCAAGTATTTAAATTTATTTACTTTCTCTATGTTCTCGTTCTTAATTGTTTTGTATGTATTTCCTTCATTATCTGTGTTTCGGCTTGTTATCATGTATTTTGTTTTCTCTATGTTTACCTGTAGACCTATCTCATCACAAGCTTTTACTAAGACCTCGGTGTAACTGTAGTGTATCTTTATCGTCCCCTATTAAAACTACATCATCCACGTACAGAAACATTGGATTAATCCCTTTTGGTCTGTCCTCTTTTATTTTAGAATCTCATATTCTAACGCAAAGTTAACAGTATTATAGTACAGTGTTATTATATTACAGGATATACTTCAATAAATATTTCGTTTCATAATTGTACTATAACATCATGTAGAAACGTTATTTTATTTATCTGGTATGCACGTTGAGGAATGTAATCAATATTGAGCAAATATTCTGTAAACATTATGTTACACTGTGCAAAATACAACTGTAATCATGTGTCCAAAGTACCTGCAAAACATATAGTCTCATAGATCTATTAAATTTAGCAAAGAGCATCAAAAACTATAATCTACCTAGTTAGAAGAGCTAACAGTTCAAGTTGGTTACGAAATCAACAGTTGGAAAAATGTTGCTTTAATAGTTTGTATTGGGAGTTCTGACGGAGCTCAAACGCTTCCTTGTATATCACAAAGGTAAAGTGTTGTAGATTTTAGATAGCAGGAGTATTCTACAGTTATAATAAAAGTCGTAATCTGCATTCTAACAATCTAAGTGCAATAGTTCTCATTATTATGCATTTCTATAACGTGGCTCTCATTTTAGAAATCATTTTTAAACAAAATATAGCATTGGGTCTTAAATTTATTTTTCAACTGGTCCCAATCAAAAATAATAAT
>JAGDQP010021914.1:16257-31131 GCA_022664845.1 Lepisma saccharinum | reverse complement strand
GATGCTTGGAAATAGATTGCCAGTGTCAATTCATCTGTCTACCTTTCAACTATGCTTTTATTTCATTTCGGGTTCTCTGTCACACTAAGTTGTCCGCCTATCTTTCTGCGAATCAGGTGACGTCTTATAGAAGAGATGCAGCTGTATTGAAGACTGGTCTCCTTCTTTACTTTCTTCTTCTTTTTATTGTTATGTAATTCCCATCACGTTCCTGCCTGCAATAACGCGAAGGATGACATAGGGTAACGCGACGTCCTGAAACGAGAAGAATTTAAAATACAAAGTAAATTCGGGCTCGGCGAGGTGGAGCTACTCGAATACTAACTCTACGATCGATTCACAGACGGAGCTAGCTGTTTGACATCATTTCCGGTAGATTTAATCGTTCATAGAGGCATTATAAGGCTTTTTAAGATCAGCAAAGTAACTTTCTTTTCTTAACTGAGACGTTGTGGAAGTTTCTTGAAGACTTAAAAAAAGAATACCTTTTGTTTCTTGTTTTCGGAAAGCTTTGCCCGAAAAGGTGAACTGATGATTTTGGCTTCAAAGTATGAAAATTAGTTTGCATTTTTATAAGCGTGATTTAGTATTCCATGAAGACATCTACCTAGAATATCACAAAACTTAATGACATTTGGTTTATTGTATTATTTGCTGATAGGATGCGTAAGTGAACCTCTCAAATATGTACAACTTACCGTCTTATCGTTAATAGTTTATTACTGTAAGTGATTATGAGTGGCATAGAACATGTCTTTAATATAAATCTTAGCACTCCTAAAACCCGCCACCGAACATGCTTGTTCACAGCTTTCACTTTCTTTGTTGTGACTTATTATACCCTAGAGCTTGCTTTTCCTTTTGTGCATACTTTAACTAATGTTTACACGCATTTCATTAACTATGATACATAATATTTTTTACTTCTTTTGTTTCTGACATCTGGTATGTGCAAGTTGCCCTCAGTGCGTTGCATGTTGCTCATCAACGATGTAACTTGCGCCGCACGAAATTTCTTCTTCTTCAAAGTGTGCAACTTGCGCCGACAACAGGAATAGAAAATTTTTATTTTTCAAAAAAAACAAGCGTAGCGCGTTTCTATTTGTTAAGAAAAAATCAAATGGTACTTTCAAACATCGGTGGTTAAGAATATAATATGAAATTTATGAATGTATCACTAATCTTTCCCTCTTTATGCAGACATAGAACTAGCAGTACAACATGTTTTTTATGTTTTAATTACCAAAAGAAAGTGAATCAAATTACGTCCAAATTAACTTTTGTTAGTCATTAAATAGCACATAATGTTGGTGTGTTAAAAATAATACTAAAGCTCCCCTGCCAGTCTAAAATAATTTAATTGATTCAATAGCAGGAAATAAACACAATTATACGAAATAAGTTTATACGGTTCTGTCTAAGGAAAATCTAAATCGATTTCGAACCTAGGAGGTTTCAGATTGTGAGACAACATAGTCCCTTCCTGTCATTTGAACCCTCTCTCTCTCTCCAACGGGAAAATATGGCTACTTATCGTCAGTGAAGTAATCTTTAATATGATAGGGAAAAAGGGTAATCCAGAGTTCAAGGAAGCTCCTGAAATAAAGTATGACATTTGAAGTTGTCAGGAGATATGCATGATAAAATACAGGGTGGTTAAAAGTCAGGTTAGATAGGAATATTTATCCTGTTCGTGAGCAGTTTAATGTATATTTTACTGGCACATGGATCGGTCGGCGTGGTCCTAGTGTGCTGCTACCGTGGTCTCCAGACCTAACACCGTTGGGATTCTACCTTTTGATCATTTAAAGGTGTTCATCTACTCAGTTAAGATCCTGAAGGAACGTATTGTGCCATATGTAGACATGATTAATCCGGATATTTTGCAAATGGTTAGGGGGAACTGGAAATATCGTGCACATTTGCATTGATGTTCAAAGTGCACATTGAAGATATACTATACATGTATTACAGTATGTATATAAATCCCTAAACAACCTGACTTTTGCATCACCCTGTACATTTCGTCATTTCATCCGCTTTTTGATTCTAGTTGCTGACATTTCAAGAACGCTGGTTTTATAGTCTAACAGGGAACTACCCGAAACTGATACTTCAACTTTCGGATAGGATATAGCTTATTTTAAAGAGCTTCGACAGTGGCTTGCAACTATGTAAACTTTAATTGCTGGTGCCTTGTAGTTTCACCGATAGGAAGATCTAAAGTATAAAATTTAGGATGAGGATATCTCCTAAATCTCTTGCCCTGAAAAGGTGGTTCTTGGTTTATTTCTTACATAAATCTGAAAGTTATTTATTGCTTTATGATTGGCAGCGCCTCTAATTTTCCTTGCAAAAGAAGACTGGAAACTGGCAACCGTTAACCTATTTGCCCTCTTTTCAAGTTTACAGTTTACCAAGAATAAAACTGCTTATTAGTAATGAAAATATTTCATAGCGCTTACGTTTCGTGACAATTCTGTATCTTTAGAACATTGAGTATAAGTCCATGGTATTCTAAACATGGTTACAGGTTATTGGTGTTGGTAATTTATTTATATGTTATGAACATTGATATACCTTCGTTTCAATGCCTATGACAAAGTATTTCGCATAAACATGAAAAATGAAAAACGAATAACAATTTACAAATTAAATGACGAATATAATCACGTTGTATTACCAAAAAGTTGCTTGTTTCAATACACCTGCCAAAGAGAATTTCGCACGAAACTTTCCAAAAACTTAAAGGAAAAATTGCAAATGTTCTAAAAGGAGTTAAATGTTACTATTTTTATAGCAACTGGTGGCACCAACAATCATTATGATACTAAAATAAATTATTTTCACCCTTGGGTAAAAAATGTATCAAGAACCGTGTTTCCTGGACAACAACTTTCAAAGATATTGTACGCTGAAGCTTTGGACTTTAGATATCGCTAGCTTTAAATCTGCAACGTCTCAAGAGCTAAATATATTATTTTAAATTGCTTTCGAAATTCTTTAAAACTAGTTAGGTTCATGTCGGAAATTGAAGTTTCAGGTTCTAGTAGTTATGATACGTTCTTGTTTAACAGAGGTACGAATACAGTTAAAGAAGGTATTCTGATGAAGCATAGCCAAAACCTGCGTCTTAGCATTACCTAAATACAATGTCAGGATGAGTTCCCACACGGTACTAAGCTTCATATTCCAACGAAGAAACGAAAATATCAGTGGCGCTGCAGACTCTGCTTCGTAGTCAACCAACTTCATGAAAGCCAATAGCGTTTAGTCATCTTTTCGAAGAGTGGAATACATTAATGTAGCTTCTTTCGCTAGTCTGCTATGCAATATACTAACTGATTGTCAAATCCAGGTACTAAGAGATCATAGTGACGAGTGTTTTATAGATAAACTAAAACATTTGTTCGAGTGGTGCTATAATACGATATATATAGATGATATGAGGCTGCATAAAGTTCTGTTCAACGCGAGTGTATGTGATGGTTATGCTAGCTGCTTTGGTAGATCGTAACAAGAAATCTAAATGAAGCTAGTAATAAATGATGTAGAAGAGCAAAAGGATATAGAACAAAGGGGGGAAAAGAGCAGAAAAGAAACGTTGGAGGTTATAGAGAGAAAAGCGGATGGTCTTATCATCACAAGGACACACTTTTTCCTATTTTGGAGTCTTCCCTTCATATATAGTTTCTCGTCCACCGGGACTCGAACCCTTCTACAGCTTATATGGCAAAGGCACAATCTGTTCAAAGTAGCGGAAAATCACATCCTAGACTAGAACCTCCAATAAATACAAGGTCTCTGGGAGGGAAGCACAAAGAAGTCACCTCCGACCAATGTCTGTTCACTCAACTGGAACAAGACCGCGAAAAATACATCAAAAAATATCGAAGAAAAAGGGAAAAAGTTGAATCCTCTTTTTCTCTTAAAGTGGAACCAGAAAGTTGGCTTTTATATATAAAAAAAATATCACGCAAAGTCAAGAAAAGTGGAGAAAAATATGACGTTAGAGACACCAAGAAGAGATTGTTTAGTCTACAAAAGATATTATCCTTGATGAGGAAGAGAAACGAAAACAACTTTGTTTAGAATATATCCTGCATGAAAACCTTTCATAGAAATTAACTCTAACTCTTTGGAGGGATAGCCCGATGGAAATGGATTTGAACTCAATACTTAATTTACAATCCGCAGCTTTGTTTAAATACATGTTGTCAGCTAAAGTTTATCTTGAGTATACAAATCAATTGAATTACGTCATTCGTATGGGTACATAACTTATGTAATGTAGGTGTTGCTTCTGACAATCAATAGATACGAGGTACACTGACTTGGATATATTCTCAAGATAAGATCAGATGGCAAATACTTGTCAGTCCTTAAGAAAGATTAAAAAAATAAGTTCTGCTACTGATATCAGGGAATAAATTTCGAGAGAAAGCACAACGAGATAATAAAAAAATATGATAATTTTGTTTCCGTAAATTGATCTATTCGTGTAAGCTGTTTCTTCAACAATAATCGTGCTATTTGGTATCAAGTTACTTAGGTAAATAAAACTCACATGAAATTTTGAGGCTGATATTTTGATGAAGCTAATTTTAATCACGCCTTGATTGCTCCTTACTGAAGAGACTAGACATTTTCTTTTTGAAATAAGATCTAGTTCGGAAAATTAGACATGTCTCGTGAAACTTATGGTTATATTTGAAATTTAATTTATTATCAAATTACATAGGTAGAGGTTGCGAAAATAGAGGTAATAAAAAATATATTCTAGCAATTCAAAATAACGTAGAGAAGTGTTAATTTGAGCAAATCTTTGAGTATTTATTACATACAAAAATGATTTTGAAAGCTTTAGGAGTTACTCAGATAGAGATTGAGTTTAAGAAATTATGAAATGTATAAAATTTAAAAGATTTTTGATCTTATTATTGTTGCAAGTACAGTTGTAGTCAATATTTTAATTGAATTCCCACGGTAGGTAGTTTGATATATGTAAATTTGTAGGCGAGTCCTCCCTCTGATCGGCCTAGAATTAAATCCCTGGTTGAAGCATTCAATCACTCAGATTGCATTTACTCAATCCAGATCTGATTGAATACACGTACAGTTGTACACGTGATTTGCACATCATGGGTGATACTACTACCACTAAAGAGAAACATATATTACACGGCAACCATTTTCTTGCCCGTTGTTCAGGTTTCCGAAATGTTTGCCCCTATTTCATCTTCCGTCCTATGCGGACGTTATTTGATGTTCTCAGGAAGAGAGATACAGAGGCTGAGTGAACGTAGTCTGAGTAGGCGAAATTTCAACTCTAAAATCTGACAAGACCGAGTGTACTTGTATTCAATCAACTGGACTGGTCAATATGAGTGACAGCATGCTTCAACCAGAGATTAAATTCTAGGCCGATCAGGCGGAGAGCTCGCCTACAAATTTACATATATCAAACTACTTACCGAGAGAACTCAATTAAAATACTGACTTCCGCTGTACCTGTTGCAGTAAAACTATAATACTAACTAAAATAAAATATGTTAGGACTACTAATAAGGGTAACAATATGATATAATAAGAAAAACTTAAATAATAAATTCAGTTAACGTTCCTCCCCTCCAAGAGTACTATCTAGCGACCGCTATCTTAATCGTATAGAGTAAACTAAAAATGAACCTCGAAATTAAACTGGATTGGGTTTCTAACAAGTGCATATCATCCTAGTCATTGATTTGTAATTCACTAAATATAACCGCATAATTGCCGACATTTGTATGCATAGTGGAATGAATAAAAACACAAAATCCACAGCGTGAGATAAAAGTTGTGGGTGGACCCCAGCCCTCCATAGAAAATCAGTGGGTTCATTCAGATTTTGTTTGGGGGGCCCACGAAAATTATAAATAATGTATATTACTCCAATGTACTAACATATAAAATAACAATAATTTTACTTAACAATATGTCGTAGTTCCTTAGTTCACCTAAAAATAACATGCACAATGCGTATAGAATGTGCTGTCATATTCGTATTTCAGTATACGAATGAGTAATATAAGTGTTAAGACTAATTATTTCGGAGAAGCAGTTGAAAACCTGCGGTGGGGGGGGGAGCAACCTCCCCGAAAGCATACTTGAAAGAAACATTGGATGAGTGGGCTCATTCCCAACGAACCTACCCTGAATTTTATCCCTGGCTCAACTCCCCTATCTAAAAGGCAAAATCTGACGAGATGATACAGGTTCATCTCGTCCGCCAGTCGGCGTCACCGCTGGAGGCTACAGCGCTGTGCTAGGAGCAGCGTGTCCTCAGCGGGAACGGGAGGGGGAACGGAGGCAGGGAGCAGAAGAGATGGAACCGGGAAGAACCATACGGAGTGCGGCACAACGGCCACGTCCGACTTTAGTCTGAATTAGCGCTAAAATGTGCTTTTTCTATGCTCCTCCCCCACCCCACATCCTTACGGTGTGTTTAAAAATCACCAAAATACATCATCTTATCACTTGTCATGTCAATCTGTAGTAGTTAAGACCGATTTTGAAAGTTGGAAATGGTATCAACATTTTTTGAAAATAACTCGAAATTGTTCGATTTTTCGAAATTTCGAACGCGTTGCGCTACTGGAAGATATTGACCGATTAAAAAAAGAATAATTGAGTAAGTTTTCACGTGGCGACACTGAAGAGAATAAAGACAGTGATGAGGAATAATAATACAAATTGACATGAGAAATGTTGGACATATTATGTTAATTGTATCTTCCACCATCATACGATATATATTATCCTTTTGCTTTGAACTTTCTGTGATTTTTAGCGCCTTATAAATAAAAGACTATGAACAATGTATGCAATATAAATGTAGCTTTAAACCATTATGTTTTACTATCGCTATGCTCCTGCGATTTTAGCTATGCATGAAATATAGTTCAAGGAACATTAGAAAGTAGATTGAATTTTGGAGAACTCTGTACAAGTTCCTAATTAAATTAAAAACATGCAAGAACTGTGCGAATTGCAGCTTCTATATTCCCATTCAGAACACCACGATTGAAGAAAAGATCATAAGAATATTTCTTTTTTTAAATAAAAAATATATTAATAAACATACTCGCAAATATAAGTGACTTTCCTAATACCCTGTAGAAATTCCTCCCTAATTAAAAATATTCAAGGGTACCAGTGTTGCATCCGGCACTTTTGGATTCTGCATGCAAAAATTCACAAGGAAACGTCAAAAAATCATTCCTTGGTCACCTCCCCAAATGTAAGGTTCAGTCGAAATTTTATGGGCCGGCTACCAGACTATATACAGTGCAAATAATACCGTACAAGATTATTACCTTCCTTACCAGAGTAAAAACGTTCATACAAATGAAAGCATCTAAACCCAAAATAGAAGTATGTTTGTCTCATGAAGACAACATGAAATTTTGTTTTATTTACATTGTTGCGAGTTTTATTTTGTGATTTACGGCATATTAAATCCATTTTACTCGCATTTGAAACTATTTAGATTACGACAATATTTCTATGGACCATATATGTAAGTGACCATATTATTTTGGTGAAATGTGAATCAATATTTGATATGAGATGCCTATATGATTTGTAGGATTTCAGATTTCCACTCTGCTACACAGTAGAAACTAACTGTGTTAATTCAACACAATAAGGTGTCCCGACGTGACTACCACTTTTTGTGTTAAATCAACATAACATACGGTGTTGATTTCGGTACTGGGAGAAAAAAGTTACAGCTGCAGCGAAACTTGAACATGGGATGCTCAGGTAGAAGTCGAGTGTCTTACTTACTTAGCTAAATCGTCAGACAGAAAGAGCACTAGAGATTGAAACAGTATAGAGAATAAAAAATGTTGCTGAACCTCAAACACAAACAAAGTTACTCTCACGACTTATGCCATGATTTAATCAGTTTTCCATTGGTCAATTAGGTATCACAGTCCCCATTCATTGAGAATATGTTCCATTTCTATGAAAGCAAGCGCATCATTTGACACGTTGTTACGATAAGAAAGCAGTAATGCTGCTCAAGTGTTTGGCTGTCGCCATCTTGCTTGCTTTCATAAAAACGGAATCTTCTCAATGAATGGACATTGTGGTTCCCAAGTAACAAATAGGAAGAGATTAAACCATGGGATAAGTGGTGCAAGTAACTTAGTTTGTTTTGTGGGTTCATCAGCATATATTTGATCCCCTACACTGTTTAAATCTATACTGCAGTCGTTTAATTCAAATGTTGTTCAGTAAATATCTTTTGCATCTAGTGCATTTTCGGTCTGACGATTTAGCCAAATCGGTAAGACGCTCGGTTCCTAACTGAGCAACCCATGTTCAAATCTCACTGCACGCCGTAACTTTTTATTCTCCCAGTACCGAAATCAACTCCGTCTGTTGTGTTGATTTAACAAACAAAAAGTGGTAGTCACGCTGGGAGAGTGTTGAATTAACACCGCTATTTTTTAAAGGCCACGTTAAAGGTCACTATCGTTGAAAATTTCTGATGAGTTTGTTTATGGTATACTACTTTCGTTTAGTTCTAGTATGATATCTATGTTATGGTATGCCTTACT
This sequence comes from Lepisma saccharinum, assembly GCA_022664845.1. Lineage (NCBI taxonomy): Eukaryota > Metazoa > Arthropoda > Insecta > Zygentoma > Lepismatidae > Lepisma > Lepisma saccharinum. Next base: position 22,525 of record JAGDQP010021914.1, on the reverse strand, counting down.
CGGCAGTGCTCCTCAGGGTGGACATATAGAGGAAAGTAGTATTGTAGCTTTACAAGAGTAGCTTTAAACCAGCGTCATAAATCAAGATCTGTGAATCCAAGTCTGAACTATTTTCTTCGAACTCTCCTTATTTCCCCAAGTAGATAATGAGTGGCCTTTGATGCACGGATAGAATCGTCTTTGTCTTGGATATACAATGAATATTAATGTAGTCTTTGGAAAATGTGTGTTGTTGCTTTCTATGAACATCGTAATGGATATTTCTGGTTTTTACCATTTTTATATATTTAAGAGTTTGATTGTGCATATAACATTAAAAATATATATACCTTGTTTTTCAAATTTCAGCATTGCGGTTTCTCGTTGCATAGAAATATAGCACGTAATACTGAGAAATTCCATGTCCTACGTCATTCAAATAAACTCGTCAACTTTACGTAATCAGTTTCTAATAGTTCGATAAATTATATATATATATATATATATATATATATATATATATATCTGATCTTCGCTGTGTACGTTTCTCACTAAGAAGTTTGAAAACAGAAAATCATGAAAAATGAAAAATATTCACATAATTACTTAAGAAAATAAATGACATATATCATGGCACGACACACTTGAGCTAGTTAAAACAGCAAACATATATTTTTAATAACAAAAATGGCTGAAATGAATGACATGATTTTGTCTCAATTTGCACTCCTCTTCTTGACTTGTAGCAAAAGTAGTTAGCGCGTAGATTTATAAACCTTTTATACTTTCACCAAATGATGATCGAATCCCTATCGATAAATATGTTTGTTTTTACTCGTACGAAACGGAATAGTAACTTCAATGCAATAGTTTTAATTTACATTTACGAGTTTGGAAACAAGGCTTGATATCTCTTGAAATAGACACAAAAAAGAAAGTGTTTTTCAAAATTTGCTTTAACAGAAAATTTATTTATTGAAATAAAGAAATAATACCGGAAATGCCCATTTTTAGGGCATATTAGGCAGTGCGCGAAAGAGTTTAGAATAATAGCCATTTGCATAATCGAAGTGAAAAACCTAACGTAAAAACAAAACCTAATCTGACAACACAACCTATACATTTAGTCTTGCTTCTTCACACTGAAAATCTCTTGGCACAAAAAGCAAACACAAAGTTCACAGAAATGAACTTCATGTAAACGCATGTGAAATTTATGTAAACCCAGCGAAAAAAGTGAGTTTTCAATGTTTGAACAATGTGTCTTTTTATTAGTTTCTGGCCCACGGTGCACATTTTGTACACATTTTCATATTTGCTGCAGTTCACATTAACTAAACTTCGTTTTGAGATCACTTTTAGTGCATTTACCAATTTTGAATGTACTTTTTGTGCATAAAATATATACCAGTAAAACAGAAGTGCATAAATTATGCACTAAAATTCATATTAATTTCACGAATGGTTTATATATTATGCACTAAAAACGTGCTAAAACTGGAGTATATTGTGAAATTTGTGTGCAGTTTACGTGTACTTTGATTTTCAGTGCACCTTTCCAACATAGATATTAGAATGTCTTTCTAATGAATAGTGCATACCACCGAGCTGTCGTCGCTTAGTTCGTAGAGCCTTGACTTAGAAATTGGAAAGTACTGGTAACTATGCCTGCGGTTGCCCATCCTGACTGAAGCGTTTCTGTTTTTTCTCAGTACACCAGGAAAATGCTGGGATGGTGCCTATAAACTATGCTCTGGCTGACTATCTTCCAATATCCTCTCCCTCGACTTATCCCGGTCTGGGTATGCGATGCCTAAAGACCATAAATGAAAATGAAAATTCAAACTAGTGAACATCAAATTAAAAGCTTTATTATTACAACTGATTACAAATTAGCCTCACTTCTGTAATCTTAAGTAGCAATCCTTTTTAAAAATTGTTTGCAACATCACGACATACATTGAACATAAATTCAAATACATATTTTTCCAGGTAGATATATCATCATTATTAGATTCTTTTTTCTAAGGAATATATGTGTATTTTTAGGATAGAGGAGTTCATATAAATAATGTAGAACAACAAAATGAATGCATAAATTGCTTTCAGAAAGTAAAGAGAAAATTGAAGAGAAATATCAAAGAAAAAGCTGGGAGAGGGAGAGAGAGTTTCCGTTGGATTCTTTCCGTTGAAAAATGCAAAGTGAATATCGCTGACGTTGAAAAACAAAGTGGTCGGTTTCTTATTATGAGGTTGTGAGAAAGCATCGCTTGATCAGATCGAAGCTCTTCCAATCTCCGTGCCATTACCCGTGATGCAACTCGTGTGGCTATTATCCTCGTGGTACACCAGCGCTTTTTTTTTTTAAAAAAAAGGTACTCCTGCAAAGAATGAAAGAAAGCGATGAAAAACAGAGAGAAGGAAAGAATAAAAAGACGAGAGAGGCTTTCCTTGTGCTTGTAACGTCTTCATTCCCTTAACAAACAGAGCATCATTAGGGAGCAGAGCAAAAGGAAAGTAGTTGTACCAAAAGGCAAAACAAAAGAGCTTAGAAACAGAGATGAAACGAGTAAAAGAGAGCATGGGGGTAAAATGGCATAACCAATAATCTTTTAAAGAGGAAAGATATCATGTTGCACCTAGAATAAAATAGTATCATGAACAATTTCTTGCTGATAGTGGTTTGTTTTAGATTCATTTTGCTTCGAATTTTACTAGATCGTAAACCAGATCGTAATTGTCTACGGGGTAAATATCACAATAGTTTCCGAAAGAACCACTTTTACTTTCATTGTTAATGAGTATTTTATCTCTCCTGGGAACACATAATATAGAGTTTTCTTTACTCTTACACAGTAAAAAATGGCTGTGTTAATTCAACACAATGCGGTGTCCCAGCGTGACTACCACTTTTGTGTGTTACATCAACACAACACACGGTGTTGATTTCGGTAGTGGGAGAAAAAAAAGTTACGCCAGTAGCTAGATTTGAACATGGGTTGCTCAGTTAGAAGCCGAACGCCTTACCGACTTCGCTAAATTGTCAGACCGAGAAAGCACTAGATTGAAACAGTATAGAGGCTAAAAAATGTTGCTGAACGCCAAACACAAAGAAAGTTACTCTCACGACTTATGCCATGATTCAGTCACTTTTCCATTGTTCAATTAGGGATCACAATCCCTAGTCATTGAGAATATGTTCCATTTCTATGAAAGCAAGCGCAGTATTTGACATTTTGTTACGATAAGAAAGCAGTAATGCTGCTCAAGTGTTTCGCTGTCGCCATCTTGCTTGCTTTCATATAAATGGAATATTCTCAATGAATGGGAATTCTGGTTCCCAGTTGACAAATAGGAAGTGATTAAACCATGGGATAAGTCGTGCAAGTACCTTAGTTTGTTCTGGGGGCTCAGCAACATTTATTTGATCCAATACACTGTTTGAATCTATAGTGTAGTCGTTTAATTGAAATGTTGTTAAGTAAATATCGTTTGCATCTAGTACCTTTTCTGTCTGACGATTTAGCCAAGTTGGTAAGACGCTCGACTTCTAACTGAGCAACCGATGTTCAAATCTCGCTGCATCCGTAACTTTTTTTTATCACAGTACCGAAATCAACACCGTGTGTTGTGTTGATTTAACACACAAAAGTGGTAGTCACGCTGGGACACCGCATTGTGTTGAATTAACACAACTATTTTTTACAGTGTAGTTACTCGCCTATCCGTCAACTTACTACATAATGACATATATTACTTTTTGGAGTACTATTCGTATTTAGTCATAATCCCGAGTACCCATATTACATGAGTAAACTATCCTATTTGATGTCCTTTTGAACTACAAAATACATGGCATATTTATTTATAAGCAATATCACTTTTACTTAAAGTACACCATTGTACCTTAACACAGTTTATCAATAATCGCAAATAGTACGTGGTTACGGTAACTATATGCTTAGTCTTGTTATCCTTTCAAAGTGTTGCTAGAGCCAACATTTCAGTAAATGGTTTAATAATAATCAAGTATTAAACATGGACAGAAACATTTAATATCCGGAAGCTAGTATAGGTACGTGACAGTATGTTCGTACGACATAGGTTATAGTTTGAAACGAATCGTTTTGTGACTTCTTTCCCTTTTCTGTTTTTTTTTATTCAATATGGGTTGTCCAAACTCAAAGTTTTGCAGTCTATAAGCTTATTTTGTTATATATTATGCTTCAATCATTGGCAGCGAATCGATTACAAATGTAACCACTGTCCTGTCCACACATTTTACGAATATTACTCTGTGCTGAAAGTACTTTTCATTCAACGTTGAAAATATCGTCTCAGAGAAATTGCGGTGTATTATTGGCATTCCAAACTGCTTCAGTCTCTAAAAAGTTCCTTTTCGATTTGCATAACTTTTAACATGATCGACAAAGAATGTAACGAGTTGAAGCTGCGATTCTGCTAACAACCTAGAAGGCTCCGGTCCCTTGATAGCCTTTTAGACACGCAAACCGTAATGCTTATAAAATAGGCTGGCAACAGTGACAACTGTAATGCTTAGCTACGAGAAAACTCACCTACTTTTCTATTGTGGCGAGTAATGTTTATACCAAGTTTTGCACAGCTAGGTCTGTAAACATTCCTGTTATAGAACGAATGCCTGCGGTCTGTCCGGTACCTTGACAGCGGATGCAGCTTGTCAGCAAACAGTCACCAGGGATATTCTTGACTAGTGTACGTCCATTACTGATACCGACCCACTATGCACGTAATTCCAGGAATATTCGATTTGGATGCCCATTGTGATCAGAGTGTACTAAAACATTTGGGATTAAATAAGCATATTCCCAGTATAAGCTTCTGTGGATGTTATTTTGTCACGAACATGACTATTTTGAGAATACACAATGCACAGATCTGCTACGTTGAGTTAAAACGTGGTGTTTAATCAGTTGACTTTTAATTATGCAGACTTTGCTTGTGTTCATTTTGAACTCTTCGAAATTCCAGTGTGTAATGTATGTATTCTTATATTTTTGGTGAACTTATCATTTGTTGGTGAAATAAGCAATTACTCTCTGGCATCTCACCCCAGACTTACTTCCGGTACGAGCTTTAGAATTTTTCTATGCCCACTCTGGTATACTTTCAAGCAAATTGTCAATGTTTATTTATAAATAAATACATGAGCTTATGTAATAATTTCTTGTATACTTTTCTATACATACGTAACATACAGAATGCTATTTTAGGACCATAAAGGCAATTCCTGTCAAGTTTCACATACTGTAACTTAGTTTCATTGCAATGCTAGCGGTTCGACTACTTCATGTAAGGAAATCCATATAGCAATGTCCTTGGAGTTATGGAAAGAACATTTGTGGTATGACAGAATTTAGTAAGGTTCCAGTTGGGAGAAAATGTCTGCCGCAATGGCTTCACCTATGGATTTAAAAAAGTTACAATGATACGAGTCAACTATTTATATATCTAAAGCCCAGATGACACAACCTAACTTTATTAGAGATGTTATAACAATCACAAATTTTAGGTGTGGATAAATATCTTTACAATGAACACCGTTATAACGAAATTACCGTTAGAACGAAGATATAAGAAATCCCCACCGAATTCTTGTCCTATAATACAATGTTCATTACAAGAAATTTTTGTTAGAACGACGTAAAATCGTTGGTCCTGTAAAATTCGTTATAACTGGACTTTATCTGTACCTATTAGGGACGATTACCTCGGTACAAATAATATACCAGGAGAGCTCCACTACGTCTCTTCATGGCCGAGGTCACGTGTAGCCTGATACAATTTTATTCATACAGAAGCAATACATTTTTCTAATATTTACAGAAAAGTTTAAAAATATTTCACATAGTGCTACACTAGTGAATGAATGCTTTGAAAAGTTGAATATAAGATCTCTGGAATCACCAGTAGGTTCCCCTGATTTGAACCAGATTGAGATAATATTAATTATATGTATGATTACAGCGCTATGGCATACGCCCATCTTGGAACCCGATTGTGCACAACGAATTTGGACAGCGTGGCCACTACACAGGCTAACGAAGGCATTCGTGTAAGAGTGGTAGTCTATACCAAATTAACTGCTTGACCATCTTGCGCTAAGGACGTGAGGTGGGATCAAAACACAGCACAATAAAACTTCTCTGTATCCCTAAGTCAGTGGTACGCCAAGGAATTTGACTTGCTGATTAGCTTCAGAAATGCTTTTCCCCTCTATTCTGTTCCCAGTTACAAAGTTATTTCCCTC